>JAQQAE010004186.1:0-19120 GCA_029823295.1 Pseudamia nigra | reverse complement strand
CTTCTGATTGACTGAACACACCTGATCCAGCTAATCAACAGTGGGTAGGACAGAGACAGCTGCAAAACAAGCAGGGCAGTGGCTCTTGAGGACTGGGGTTGGCCACCCCTGGAATAGGGGAATGAATATTTGCTTTCAGATTCAGCCATTTATACGCAGGATTCATTCGCCATGTCTGGCAACCCATCATGGAGATGACATGTGACATCAACCTAGTAGTGCTATTGGACCCAACTGTTAAAATCTAAATATTATGTTTAGTTTTTGACCCTTTTGTTTCAATATATGACTTTTTCCAAGAATATAATTTCATTCGGCACTTTTCTAAACAACGTTGATGTATTTTTTTTTAGATGTTAGTTTTTCTAAAAATAATGGCTTGTGCAGCTTTCAATACTAAAAGAAAACTTCATAGTTCAAGTCTGACAGCCAATCTAGGAGATGAACGAGGAAGGAGACAAAAATGATAGTTTTCTGCTGAAATTGCATATTTTTCTAAAAATGAACAGTAATTGTAATTACAGAATCGTTTTTTTTTTTCTGTAATGCTACTAAACTGCTGACATTTCTCCCAAATTCTAAATAAAAATGCTGTCCCACTGTTCATTTATTTGCAGAACACGACATAGTCAATATAAAAAGATGCACTGTTTTCAGACTCGAATAATGCAAAGAAAACACATTTGCCTTCATTTTTAAACAACACAATATTAATGTTTTGACATAGGATGAGTTCAGAAATCACTGTTTGCTGGAGTAACCCTGATTTACTGGCCTTCCCTTGTTAAATAAGACTTGGTTCAGATGATCATTTAACGGGTACTTCATTAAGTAGAATGAGGAATTCAACAGACGCTGGAATGGGATGGATCATACATGTAGATCTGATGATTTCAGAAATAATTTCTGTATAATCTTGAGGTCAAATCTAGAACCAGGTAAATGTAAAAGTACATGAGGCTTCTGCTTTGAACTGTCAAGCGCCCAGAGATACTCTTGGATTATCACTGGTGCTACATAAATGCATTGGTCTCTATATTTTCCGGAGCTGTATTTTATTGACCAAGTGTTTTCTTCATGTGCCGTTCCATTGACCACCGTGGAACTACTGCTCTGTTTCCACTCGTAAGATGGGGGCACATTTGCTCCAAAAGGGGCGGAGCTTGTCCACTCTAGTGTTTTGCATGGCTCTGTGGATTTGATTTTTTTTTTTGCTTTCAGTGATGATTTTCCAGACAGAATGATGCTATTGAGCTTGTCAGATTGACTCGCACATAAATTATTTTTCTATGGAGGTGCAGCAGCCTCATTTTTGTAAAAACCAAAGAGTGGGATGACATCTATTTTATTACATATGGACATCATTTCAGTGTCATTTTTATCCATTTACATCCATCTGAATAAATAAATAAATACATGTGACTGAGGTGTGTTTGGTCATTCTAGTTAATGTGGATTATTTTGTAAGTTTCATTTTGTTTAACATTTTCATAATTTTTTTTAGATCATTTATGGTCATTTTGTTAATTATTTTATTTGTACCCATTGTGTTAATTTTATTCCTTTTTCTGTATTACTATATTATAGTGTTTGTCAAATACTTTGATCATTTCTGGTCATTTTTGTAATTATTTTCTTCATGTTTGTCCAGTATGTTTATAATTTTGTTGTTTTTGTGACTTTTATCATTTATGATAATTTAGCTAATTTTTTTTGTTCAGTCCTGCCCATTTTTAGTTTATTTTTTATTTATTGTAATTTTAGATTATTTATTTTTGGAAATTATTTAATTTTTAGTTCAGCATTTTTAAATTATTTTTTTCCCCACTTTTATTGTTCCTTCTGTTATTTAGCTCATTTTATTTATATATTATATATATATATACACACACAATTCCATCTTGCTCATTCTATATATAGTTGTTTTTCATCCTCAAATTGTTTTTAAATGAGAATGTGCCTATTTTGTCCATAATATACTCAATAATTGCCTGGTTTGAATTTGATGAAAGTGGGTTGTGACTTGATGACCGTCGCAGTACCAGTCAAAAGAAAGTGACACAGCAGGAAAAAAGGATCCATGATTTGATTTTATTATGTACATAATACATATTCACAATCCCCGTCTGAAAGGGGCACATCAACATCTACAGATATGATGCATTCAATGCCCGTCAGGAATCTCAAACACATTATACACTCAGAGGAGTGTATAATGTTTGAGTCCACCTGCTCAAGCATTGATTTATTTAAATGACATGAAACAGTACATAATAATCAGACTTATTTCTTTGTACCTTCCATAACATATGGCACTGTGATAAGTCTTGTCACTTCGGTTTAATCAGAATCAAAAAATTAGATTTTAATTCACTTTGTCACCAGGTGTGGATGCAGTTTCAAGGGATGCAAGGTGTTTTGGTGACTACATACTAATTACCCATTTATTCATATTCATGTTTGCTAATCAGCATTAACACATTGTGTTTGAAGTCTGAATTAAGAAGAAACAAAATCTAAATCCTGGTGGCTAATTTTCAAATGTAAATACAAACAAGACGCCATTAAACTGCAAACCACCCCCCCCCCCCACCACCATGAAACTCTCCATGACATTCACCTTTTTTGTCGGTCACATCGTATTTGGAATCAGCATAGTGGTATATGACAGTTTCAACCTCACTACATAGTAAGAAATGCAAGTAGGTCAAAGTGCAATCATTTGATGAGTAACAGGCATCCTGGAGTCCAATCTATCATGTATTTAAATTTGGTGCCTCTAGCTATAGCAGTTTTGTACTATAGGTCAAAATAGTTTTGTTTATCAATGCTGTGAATTAATATGCTAGTTGGTGGTTGCCATACTAACCCTTCTCCCTACCCATGTGTCAAGTGTGGTTAGTTTGGGTCCAGGGACTTTCAGCTCAGGAGATCCAGAGCTGAATGTTTGGATGGATGTACATATGACCTTGAAACTGCCTGTGACCTTTTTCCTTGAAGGTCACAGTATATTTGGAATCGGTACAGTCAATAACCAAGTGGTCTGACATTTTCAACCTCACTACGTAGGTAGAAGTGTATGTTGGTTAAAGTGCAATAATTTCAGACCCTACTGATTTTCAAGGTCAAAGTCAAGGTCACTTGAGTCTAATCTAGCATCAAAGATCAATCGGATAAGTCAAAATACATTATTTATTAATGCTGTGACCTAATGGATATGTAAATTAGGTAGTGGTTACCATAGCAACTCGTCCCCCTACCCTGGCTACCCATATGCTAAGTGCAATTAATTTAAGTCCAGAAACTTGACACAGAACCGTATGTTTGGACGGACATGTTTACGTATCAATATTAAATGTTTTTTTTGCATATGGTTGGTTTGATGATGGCTTAATGTAAATCTAAATTTAAAAAAGTATTTAAATAATTTATAAAACAAGAATATGACTGTATCAAACCAGAATCCACTCGTGGTCACAAAGTGAGATGAAATGGATTTTTCTGATAAATCTAAATAAATAAGTTTATTACAGTGTCATAGCTTATGTAAGGTTCAAATAAACTAACCCACAGTTCATGTCCTTTTTATCATTTAACTAGAGTGGGTGATTAATCAATCATTATCCCTGATATGTAAATACAAATTATGACAATGTTCATTTGTTTTACTCAGATGCTTTAATGACAAATTTTCATCTCACAGTTTTTTTGTCTTGCATTATTTTTTTGTTCTTGCATCATTGTGCCATTTTAATAATCATCATAATCTTGTCATTTTTGCATCTTTTTTGTATTTGTTTCAATTTAACATGAGGTTCATTTTTGGTTTTTGTTCTTGGCATTAATTACCAGAAAATGGCCAATTTGTTTTTTTTTTAAATTACATTTTGTCTTTCATTTCTGCATCTTTTTAATCACTTGTCTTTGTGTGGTTTGATTCTTTTTGCATCTTTTTTAATTAATAATTTAAAACCACAAATAACCATCTTTAACTTTCACTCACAACTAAAAATCTGCCTTTAAACTTGCATGAACTGTGACATCAACAGGTGTGGAGTTTTCACGGGAAGCGTGTTTTTAGTCGTATCACCCAGCTCTACATTTTACCTGTGTACGTTCGTCTGTCGGTGCAAACCTCAGAGAAGAAAAAACTCCACCCAGACGAACCTGAATGAAACCTAATTTGGTCATTTTCCTCAAATTCAGTAAGAGGATTTTGACAGAACTGACGAGAAGTGATGAATTTCACACATGGGAAACATAACAAGGAGTGACCGCTATGAATCAATGTTCTGTTTCTCCACATTTGCATTTATACTGTACATACAAACTTATAAAAAGGCACAGCGCCGTTTACATTGGTTTTTGCATCAGTGTTTACATTTTACATCATACACTACCCTTTACTTTTGCACTGTAAAAAAAGGTCAAGTTTTCAGTGAGGAAAGTTCAAGATACTACATTGTTTTTGGAAAAAGCCCCCTTTGAATACGGATCAATAACACAATAAATACTGTAAGACATTTAGGACACCCTTTTGGAATAAACAATAAAAAAAGCTGCATTTGAGGTTTTGGTAAGACATGTTCTGTGGAAATAAAATCACACTGTACATACTTCAAAATAAGTCTGACAATAATGAACAAAATCAAAATGTCACATTCCTCATCTATATAATACTAGACAATAAATACATCATTTGCATAGTGAACAATTCAGTGGAAACACATTGGCACTTGAAATAAATATCGTAGGAATCAACAAAAGTGGAGCGACTACTTTGAACGCGTTTGTCGAAAGAAAACAGTTGAAGATAAAATATGACCCGATAAATCTCCACCTGTCTCTGTTTCACAAAATCACCTGAACTTAGAGCGGGACGATAAAATGATCATTAGCTACCAGTCAAGTTTAGACACAATTTCTCCTTCAGTAGTTTATTTGTATTTTTTTTCGATACTGTCTATTAACACTAAAAACATCCGAACTGTGAAAGAACACACATGGAATTATGGCGTAAATAAAAGTGTCAAAATACCCCAGAACATGTTATATATTTTACAATGTCCAAGGGAGACACATGCCGACTCATCTGAAACAGGTTCCAATTCACAGGTAAGTTAATTTGTGCCATTTCTTTCCTCAATGTGCTTTAGACCATCAGTTGTCTTGTGCACAGGAAAGAATAGCCTTATTAGTGCTACTACAACTTCTGTACAAATCCATATTATGGCGAGAAACAGTTAAGAGAAAAGACAGTGCATCATTACTTTAAGAAATGAAGGCCTGTTAGTCTGAAAAATCTCAAGAACTCAGTTAATGAATGTGAGTCAATCTACAACTAAACGTTAACTCATGCTTTTACCAGCATCTGGTAGTAATGTGGTAGGAGGTGATCGTACATTTCAAAAGCGCCATCTCACAACAGAAGAAGAGTAATGAGTTCACCAGGTAAACATGGCATTGTGGTATATGTGACGACATAAGATGCCACAACAGAAACCAACAAAGAATGCTTAAGTAGATGTCCGAAAGTAAGTTGTGGAGCGTCTTCAAAATGAATAAATGACACTGCAGTGTAAACACTGACAGGTGAAGCCGGCTCGTCATAACCTACTTTGGCCACGCACGATGACGCAGCAGGAGCGAAATCCACAGATCAGCCTTCAATCAAAAACTGTGTTTCATTCCCCATTTCACTCGGTTTTGTGTTTCTGAATTAACAAATGAAAAGACAATTGAGAAAATGACAATTTGCACACACTCGTCTGTGCGCCTGCCTGTTTTTACTTGAAATGCCCATCCCTACTGATAGGGATGTTGACATTGTGCCCACCCTGCACATGACAACTGATGGTCCAAAACACATGACACAAGACAAGACACACCAGTCAGTTTAAAGCCATTCCAGGTGAACCTGATGAGAGAATGTCATCAGTGTGCAAATCTGTCAAAGCAAAATGTGTCAACTTTGGGCAATCTAAAAATGTATAAGAATTATAAAAATATAATATTAAACATGTTCTGAGTTGTATAACACTTTGTTCACTACATAAGTCCATATGTTTTCTTTCACAGTTTGAATGTGTTCAATTCAATTTTATTTGTATAGTGCCAATCATAATTGACAATTATCTCTAGGTGCTTCACAGTTCAAGGTGGAGACTTCAAGACTATACAGAGAGTAAACCCAACAGAACCACCGAGAGCAAGCCACGCCATTATTATTGCTGAAAAGAAAAAAAAAACCTCTAAGAAGTGCATCCAAACTTCTGACTGGTAGTGTATGTGACGATTTATGCCGATTAACATTTTTTCTTTTCTCGTTTGACTTTGTTTACATATTTGTTGCTTGACTTGATTCTCTTTTATGACGCACTACGAAGGCAAAGTGCACGGACTCCACGTTCAGGACTGGACCTGGTGATGTCCGATTTATTTTATGGTGAAATGTCTGGAGTCGCACCCAGGCTCTGCATCACTAATCGAGGTCCACTGATCCAGGATCTGTTTTGACAAATCCACAACATTCAAAATTAGGATCATTGTCTCATGAAGCTGGATATGAACTCGCTTTGTCAACTGTGTCTCAGAAGAGACCACCTGCACATCTCTGAAAAGGAGCAGCAATTATAATTTAACCAGGCATGAGAAATTAAAAATATAAGACACTTTCTCATATTCTTGTGTTCATCAAGAATCCTTCTTCTCAGATCTAAACTCATTTCCTTTGTTGCCATCATGATGCTTTTTCAAGTGATGCCTCCATTTGACATACTCCGTTAAAAATCTGGCACTCTTAAACAGCAGATGAGAAAAAAATCTGGGTGGGGAAAAAAGAAAATGTGCAAAGGGGGGCTAAGACTTTTGACTTGAATGGTGTTAACTGCACTTTACCTTTGTAGGGCTGCTTATTAGAGCTCTGTTACCATGTAAAGCACAAACTGTAAACGAGACAGAGGTGTACAAGCAGCCAGGATCAATGAGAAGGCAGTGGTACCAACGCTGGCTTTGCACATTTTATCCCGCCTACACTCAGCATGTTGCGAGCAGCCTCAGAAAAGTCCAATATCACCGCGCAGGGTCAGGTGACGCACGCAAAGGCGAGTCCAGTCTGTTTACATTCGTCTCAAAGAAACAGCATGGCGCAGCCAACGGAACCGAGTCTGACGAGTACAGCAGCGTTTGGCATCGATCGTGGTGGAAGCGATGCTCTGAGCTGATATTTCACTTCTTTTTATAGCTGCTTTTCTGTAAGCCAAGGCAAAGAGAAGGGTTTTTACCCCTCAACTAGCAACCAATACTGTGGCATTAGAGCTGGGCGATAAATCACAAATTACCTGGATGGATACATAAATATTGTCAATTTTTTCAGAAAATATGATCATGCAAAATGTGTTTCTTTCAGGGTTAGAGGTGAGGTGAAGCTATTATACTTCAATTGTTTTTGCTCTTTTTGAATCATAATGACAAGTGGAACAATCCAATTGGCCCTAATCAAAAGTTTACGTAGTTTTGGCCTGATAATATATACACAAGTTGACACATGCAGGTTTAAATGGCTATTAAAGGTAACTGTTCACACCTGTAATTAGCTTGTAACAAATGTAAAAGTGTCAGTGAGTGTCTGGGCTCCTGACAGACCACTGCACAGTTCATCCTTTGCTGGATTCTGAGCCATGGGGAAAGTAACAGAACTGTCAAAAGACCTGTGAGAGAAGGTTTTTGAATTGTATAAAATAGGAAAAGGATCTAAAAAGACATCCAAAGATTTGAGAATGCCAGTCAGTTGTGTTCAAAAAGGAAAATGAGAGGTTCTGTTCACACCAACACACAGGTGGGCACATTTTTCAGCTACAACTGCCAGGAAAATTGTCTGGGATGCAAAGAAAAACCTACAAATCAGCTGACATACAGGCCACTCTGCAGAAAAAGGATGTGGCTGTTTCAAGACGCACGGTAAGTGGGCTGCAGTATCGAACGCCATTACTACACTAATGCCAAAAAGCAGCCGCATTCAATACCCCAAACAGCACCTAGACAGGCCTCAGAACTTCTGGAGACTAGTCATTTGTAGTGATGAGATCAAAACTGAACTTATTAGTCTTAACCATAAATGATATGTTTGGAGACGAGTCAACAAAAAAAACGACGTAAAGTACACCACACCTACTGTGAAGCATGGAGGTGGATCTCTGATGCTGTGGGGATGTGTGACCTAGTAACGTACAGGATATTTGGTCAAAGTTGAGTGGAACATGTTATTTTGCACTCATCGGCCTAGAAACGGCACACGGGCCCCCCGGGATGTTCATGACGATGATCCAAGTCAGCCTGTCATTGGCTGCAGATGGAAAAGGTAAAGGTTCTGGAGTGATTACAATCTCCTGACCTTAACATAAATAAGCTACTTTGGGGAGATCTCAAACGTGCAGGACAAACCAAAAATTTACAGGAACTGGAGGCTTTTTCCCAACATGAATGAGCAGCTTCACCATCTGAAAAAATAAACAACTGTCACAAAAGACTACAAGCTGCCATTGATGCTAAAAGGGCCAATATAAGGGTATGCAAACATTTGAACATTGATAATCTAAGTATTTTCTTTATAGTTTTGTAAAGATGGTGTTATTTTGAGATTTCTCATTGTTTGATTTGAATTCCATTTATGTGTACAAGTTAGTACTAAAGGTCCCGAAGTGAGCCTGAAGAGCTGAACCGAGGTAGGATGGACGTAAACTTTCATGTTGCTCAGCTCAAACCAGTCTGACCTTTCTCTGACCTCTACCATCAACAAGGTCAATTCATCCAGAGAACTGCTGCTCAATGGATAGTTTCACTTTTACACACTATTCTCTGTAAACCCTGGAGATCCTTGTGTGTGAAAATCCCAGATGATCAGCATTTTGTGAAATACTCAGACCGACAACCATGTCACGTTCAGTCATGTAAATCACCTCACTTCCACATGCTCATGTTTCAACTTCAGCAGGTCAACTTGACTGTGTCCATATGCCTAAATGAACTAATCTGCTTCCATATGATTTAATGATTAGATATTTGCATTAATGAGTGTACCTAATAAAGTAGCGAGTTACAGTAAGATCTCATTAAATTAAAATAATCAAAAAGCCTAATCATAAATGACAAAAGCAGAGAAAATGTCTGTCGTTTTTTGTCTTTGCTCATGTTTTTGCTTCATTTTTGCATCTTTTACTAATAAATGATAAATAACCAGTTTTATAAACCAGGCTTTGAAGAAAATGATGATCCAACATTTATTGTAATAATTATTAACACAGTGATTTATCATGAGGACATTTCTGGTTTTATCGCCCAGCTCTACATGGAGCTGTTGCCCAAGAACTGTCCACTTGTAACTTCTTAAATTCTTAACACAAAGCGATCAAATAAAATTTAACCCTGGTACACTGCAGGTCAAACTAACACCTCTTGTAACCATATCTTTTTTAAAACAACCATCTCTGTCATGATGGAAGCAACTAGTCGTAAACATGAGAAGTAACATCATCCAGGCTCGAGGACAGAAGAGCACCAAGAAATCACATGATAATGCCGGCCACCTTCACCAAATTCAAGCGGTGCAGTGGAGCAGCTTTCATTCAGGATTCACCTGTCATACATTCCTGACGAACGACGCATCCACTGTCCTGAACGGCAGAGTGTTTGAGGATTTGAGAGGCGAGGAGAGAAGGCGCTGCTGGAAGAGCTGGTGATCAGCGTTGACAGTGTCAGTCTAGTCTTTAAAAAAATCTTCAAGTCTCTTGAAAAGGAACAAAAAGGAAGTACAAGAGGAATTGGAAGAGTCCTAATGTTTGAAGGCAATCCGAGCGTCATAGGTTCATTCGTAGATGCTCAGGGCGCTTCGAGTTCAAAGGATACGTCTGCTTTTTGTATGGAAATGTGTTGATGCCTGAAGGCTGTCTAATGGGAAGCGGCGCAGAGGCCTCGGTGGAGCCGCCACTGCTAGTGTCCATGTGCTCCACTGCCGACACCTCCATGGGCTCCATGGAGGCTCCAGGGGACAGCAGAGAGGGGCCGCTGGGCTGCATGGGCCCCCGGGGCCAACAGTCCCCACCTGCAAACTTCATTGGACTGTAAGGAGGAAGGTAAACAACAAACAGTTTATACCAGAACTATGACTGTTGCATGTGAAAAAATATCATATGGAAGTTGTTTTGATCAATATGGCAGCTGACAATTTCAAAAAAAACTTGGGTTTTTTGCATTTCTTTTTCAATGACAGAATATAAAAATTGCATGTGATGTTTTGTCTCCATGGTAAATACCAGTACAGATCACTGCTATTCAGATCTGAAACAGATATGAGTGGGGGGGTTAAAAATAAAAATCGCTACCAAACATTAGAAAAACACAAACTTCAACACAAAATGATTGAAACACTTTTAAGCAAAGCTTTAATATAAAGACCATCTCCTCAAATTTAAAGACTCAAAACATACATTGTGAGACCAATGCCAAATATTTGTATTTTTCTAGTGTGTACTGCAATATCAGATTCAAGTTTACACAAACGAGCTGGATAATGTGAGGAGTTATGGAGTGATGACATACGCTGGTCATAAACTGATGAAGCAGAGAAATGTTTCATTCAGCCCATTGAGAGAAAAAAAAAAAAACATCAGAATATACATTTTTTTGAAAATGACAAGATTCAAACAAACTTCCCAAAATGCCCTTTGCCCAAACTTCCCTTGGGCAAAGGTTTTACGCCACCTCAGGTTTGTAGAACAAACGTTAACGTGCTGAATTAAACCTGAATTAGATCCCATACTTTCTGTCCCAAATACTTCAAAGCATTTAATGCTGGACACTTAATTGTGGAGAAACTGAATTGTTTACATGTATTCTTGTTCTATTGTGGTTGAGACGTGCATGTTTATGATCATTATAATCTAATAAAACAACAAAACCAAGGTGCTGAAAAACTTTTGCACACGACTGTGTGTGTGCAAACATTAAAGCATTAGTTGAAACTTTAACTGATGTTGATTACTCCCGTCTCATCCGTAAAAAACACTTTTTATGGACATCAGAAACATGCTGTACCATTACTACTACTCTGCTTAGAGAAGCACAGCCCACAGCGCCGCATTCTAACGAAAAAATTCAGCAGTTTATTCACTAAAAACTTATTGATTTAAACACACCTCATGTGCATTTTGTTTTTTTTAGAAAATTTTCACATTTGCTTTACATTTTAAGGAAATACCACTAGCTGCATCTTCTGTCAGTGAACAGAGCTGCTGAATCATATTCAGCTGTGTTTGTAAAACATTTGTTAGTGTTTTTTTTTTTTTGTGCAGCACTTTGTTATAAATCATACACAGCAGCAACATATTTATGACTTAAAAACAGCAACACCAGAGGACATCAAGATGCAGAATTTGTGATGCCATATCAGTCCTCTTTTCTGTAGAAAATACATTTAATTTCCTTATTTCTGAAGAATATTGGGCCATTCTAGCTGTACTTGGGTGTTGGAATTTCTGAGTTCCTAGAAATTTCAACTGGAACACCCCCTCAAGTCAGAATTCCAACTCAGAAGAAGAACAACCCACCAACCTCAACCTTACAGTTCAATATGGCTGCCGCCCAAAACAAATGAATGACCACTGCTAATTTCTGGTGGATTTGTTTCATATTATGTCAGTCATACACATACTCTAGTACTGTTCAATTTTTTTTTATCCATTGCATGTTACTATGCTGTTTGTAACGTGAAAATGCCACGTACAGATGTTGCTACGTAGAATGTGCATATGTTTGGAGGTCGTCTATGCTCCAAATGAGCCAACTTTCCAGTACGCATCCATGTTTTTCTGACTTCGCAGTGATCCGCTCAGAGTTTATTTCACTCACAGGTCTGACCTCTGAGTTTCGAGGTCAATGGAATGCATCATATGACCCAGAAATCTATGTCACATGACAATATCAATGAAGATGAGTAGTGACACATTTGACCTAAATTCTATTTAAAAATACAGCTAATACTGCACTTGGCCATATTTGGTTGTGTGATTTCCATCATATTCTGACTGATAATTCCTACTTTGGTTCTAGATTGTTTTACTTTTAGTGTTTACTGAGGCTGTCATGTATTACAACAATTTTAACAGAATTATTCAGTTGCGAAGAACTCAGTAAGTTTTACATCACGAATGATGACAGTGACTTTGTAAACTTATTTGCACACCTTTTATAAACCAAGCAGTGAGTAGTTTACTGAAAAAGAACCAGATGAACCAGCGGGAACTCGTTTACCTCACAGGTGTCCTCGGGCTTCCTGGGAACTTCCGTGGTGAGCGGACTTTTGGCTCAAAAGAGAACTTCTCTTTGACGTTTTCTAGCACAGATGGGGCCACATACGTGAAACCCTGTGGAAGCAGAGGGGGTCAGAAACAAAGAGAGACATCTGAGTGGTAGCTCGTTCCAAAAACAACCCACAGCTGATGATGAGCAATGAAATGCTGAGTAAACCAGATCATGCAATGTGGTGAAACAGGGAGTGAAGCTTCCAGGAAAAGGACCAGGACCGAACCAGATGGGACGCATTAGCCGATTCTCGTAAGACGGAGTTGTTGAAAGGGAAAAAAAAAAAAACAACACAAAAACATTTGGCCCAGGGCGCGTATGTTTGTTTGACAGAAATAGAGAAGAACAAGAACAAATGTCACTGTGTTCATTTCTGAAAACCTCTCAAAATTTAGACAACATCACCTGGTCGGCTGCTGCTTCACTTGAACATTAATGTGACTCTTTAAAGCTAAATCTAATCATCCTTTCGATTCACATGTGGGTGTTCTAACTTCATATCAGCCTGATTAACTCATTTGCACCATGGATATTGTTCTTAAAACTGAAAAATAATGAAAACTGAACTGAAATTACAATCTAAGCCAAAACAAACATGGAAAGTGCAAAACTGTTATAACTTTGATCGTCACAGCCTCAAACCAAACAGAGCTGAGCAGTAAATCAGTAAGAAATCCTCTGCCCAATTCTGAAATTGAATGTGACCTTGACCTTTTTCTTAAAGGCCACAGCATATTTGGAATGAGCATAGTCAATAACCCTGTGGTATATGACATTTTAAACTTCACTACATAGCCATTTAAAATGTAAATTAGGTGGTGGTGGCCATGGTAACCCTTCCCTCTACCCTGACCACCCATGTGCCATGCACAAACGACAGATAATGCCTGTCAGTAATATTTTATTATGATATATTAAATGTTTCAATGACTAAAACTCATTTTGTTTATTTTTACTAAAAAAAAAAAAAGAAAAAAAAAAGAAAAACGTTTTTAATCACAAAAAAGAGAAACTGTTGTGTTCTTGTTCCTTTTGCATCTTGTAGGTCCTTTGTCTTTTGCACCATTTTTTGTCTTTCAGGTCTTTTAGCATCTTTTTATGTAATTTTAATCTTTTTGCATCTTTTGTATAATTTGTCTTTTGGCATCTTTTTTGTATTTTGTATGTCATTTTCAGGCTTCTGTGCATTTTAGATATCGTCTCATCTTCATCTCTTTATCGTAGCATCATTTTTCTTTTCTTTGTTGCCTCTGTCTTTTATCCAATAACATAAAACCACCTGTAATGATCTGATCTTCAGCTGTCACTCAGGACCAAAAAAAAAAAAATCAGCCTTTAAACTTAAATAAAACAATCATTTGATATTTAAAATATGAAGCTTTTTACAATACGATACATTGCAATACGATTAGAATACGATACAATACAATACAATATGCTAATTTAAGATACGGTAAGCTAATTTTAGATAAGATACGATAATTTGTGATACAATACAATAATGTAAGAGAAGCTAAAATACAATAAGGTATATAGAATAGGGTAAGATATAATTTATGATAAGAAGAAATACAACATACAATAGTTTAGATTAAGATAAATTAATATACGATATATTAATTTAAGATAAGATACAGTACGGTTGTTTAAGATATGATAATGTAAGAACAGATAAAATAAAGATACAATATAATAATTTAAGATAAAATACAATAAGATACGATATGATAGTATAAGATAAGATGTATTTTAAGATAACATACGATACAATAAGATACTATACGACACTGTCCTTTTATCTTGATAATTATCAACACTGACTGTTATGATTTTTATCATAAGAACATTTTCAGCTCTCCACCAGAGTAATATTTGACATTAGATGACTGGCTCTTTATTTTCTGTAGCCACAGCTTTGAAATTTACAGGAAAGTCAAACAGAACAGACTAATACATCCCCTTTTGTAGTAAATAAAATATGAGATACCAGGAAGACTTGGTTGGCGCTTTCGCTGAGTGTGGAGTCGTCGGGACTGTCCACTGGAGTCTGGCTGGTGAACTTGGAGTCAAACTGGCTGACGTCATCAGCAGATTGCTGTCAAAAGAAAGCAGGTAGTTGAGTCGCCTGACCGCGGGGAAAACGCCAGAGGACGCTGACATTAACAGATGAACTCACCAGGAAAGGTTTGAACGGAGGCTCTACTTTACGAGCAAGTAGGTCGTCCCAGTTTATGTGTCTGAAGAATGGATGAGCCTGGGAATGAAGAGAGCAGCAGTGTGTCTTTGGTTCAAAGTGAAAAAGTCCCCTGAAAATGTGACAGTAATCCAGCGGATGTGTTTACCTGGACCTCTGCGGCGTCTCCCGGACCAGCCCCGAGTCGCAACGAGGCATTTCGCTTCAGCAGCTGAAACACAGTTGGTTCAAAGAGATAAGACATTTCTGCTGTGGACACAAAATAGAGCTGCAACAACAAATCAGTCGGATGTCAATTATTAAAATGAATCAATATGACTGGATAATCAGATTGAGTAATTTCAGTTGTAAAAACTAGTAAAAAAAAAAAAAAAGTCCCAATTCATGATGCCAGATTCTTTCTAAGGCAGAGGCCTGAATATCTTTGGGCTGGGACTAAACAAAAAAATTGGAGGTTGTCATCACGACATATCTGTGTTCCCACATCTCTGAGTAATCTATGTAATAGAGGAAAAGTACGACTGTGTGTGTCTGTCTGCAACCTAACCCCCCTCCCACCACCCCCACAAGAAGTGTTCTTCCCATTCCCATGTCACACGCCTTCACCAAATTTAATGCACATCAGAGCAATAGTTTTTCAATTCAATAGTTTTTGAACAATCCTGCTTCCAGACAGACAAAAGAAAATCTTACAAATGTTGGAACCTTTGTCATCTTGGGCTTTGGGAAAGGTTTTAAGTACTGTGCAATTAATCAAACATATAATCAAAAATGAAAACCATTAAACCAAAGGAAAATTGGCTCACCTTTTTCAGGAGGTCTCTGGCTTCTTGTGTGAGGTAAGGAGGAAGGCTGAGCTTGCATTTCAAGATTTTGTCAATTGTCTTCTTTCGGTTTTCACCAGTGAATGGTGGCTATGAAAGAAAACAAGAGATGGAGACAAATGATAAGAAAATTACTTGTGAATTTGATGTAGATTTAATACCAACTAATACTGCATAGGATTTATGTGGACTTCCATGCAATGGTACCGTGTAAAAAGTAAGAGCTGGTTCTTCATTTATTGATTATTTATTTTTATTTTATTGCTTTTTTAAACAGGGACACTACATACAAATGTGAAGTACATAAGAAATCACACTTCAGCTAATTTGCAGTCTTTGTTACTACAATACAATAAAAATGACGAAACAATAAATACATTACACAATTTAGACACTACACAAACCCAGATTAAACATTACATGAAACTTACACTGTACAAAGTTGAAATATTTTGTGCTAACATATGTTTATAGTAGGATGTTCACGTCTCTGCTGCTGCTTGAGCCAGAGTTTAGCTTTCACACTAAACATCTTCAATTCTGGAAGAGTTTTAACTTCTGATGGTATAAGTGTTCCATTTAGTGTTTTCATTTCACTTGTAGGGATAATTTAAAAAATGCTGTTCTGCACTTGGGGATTTTAAATAGTCACAATCATAGTCTAAAATTTGCCCATTAAAAACAGAAATGAACTCAACCACTGGTTTGGATAAAATAATCTAGATTCCACAGTTCATCAAAGCCCTTGTCTAATATTTTCTTCTGAGGCTCTTCAACTGTCCATTTTGGTCCACACATTTAGACAAATAATTATTAAATCTGTTTCCATTGCATGTATTCATCACATTAACCTTGTATCAACATGACAACATTTGCGCCTATTGCAAAGTTTCTGCAATATTTCAACGTTTTTCCAAAATTTCCACTCTTGTTTTTTTCTGTGCAAATCAAAAATGCAAATACAAAGGTGGATGGATATGCATCTACTGCCTATATATGACCTGAAAACTGCTATAATGGAAAGTCTGCAAATTTATTGAACAGTGAATATCATCATCATCAGGAGCAGAGGTCGAAACATTATTGACACTTAACCTGACTTGCTCCATCCCAGCTGCAGAAATAAGTACCAACTACTGTGGGACTATCCTGCGGTAGACTAATGTTTCATCCAGGGAGGTAACATACTCTCACCCCTTACAGAAACCACAGATAAACACCAGCCAAATACACCATCTGGCATGGTGACTTTGGACTTTTAAAATCTTCCTAATAATAGCAGATTTGTTGCCGTTTTTATCTAGTTGCTGGCAACAGCAATGCTGCGTTGAACACGTTTGCTTTCTTTAATGAATCCACTTCAGCATTGATTGATGTTGACTTACTGCTCCGGTCAGCATGTCATACATGAGAGCTCCCAGACTCCACCAGTCCACAGCTCGGTTATGTCCGCTCCTCATCAGGATCTCTGGAGCCCTGAGCACAAACACAAGAAGGATAACATGATACACATAATACAAGAGTTGTGCTGCACTGTGAGAAAGGTGCACATTGGAGAAAATCCTGCAGAAAGCATGATGATGGTGTGACATACATGTACTCAATGGTGCCACAGAAGGTGTGGGTTACCGTCCCATCATGAATGGACTCTTTGCATAAACCAAAGTCTGTCAATTTCACGTGTCCTGGACAGAAAGAAACAAAGCCAAAAGGTAAGAACATGAACAAAAACAAACAACACACGTAAGTATCCAGTTTCTCTGAGAACACATTCCTCCCAGGAACACTGAGAAAATGTAAACAGACACATTTCTCTTTTATGTCTTTTGTGAGAACACTTAGGCTGCTTTACCATTGTTGTTGAGCATGATGTTTTCAGGCTTCAGGTCTCTGTAGATGATGCCTTTCTGGTGCAGGTGACCCAATGCCATCGAGATCTCCGCCAAATAGAAACTGAAAACAGAAGTAGCACAATTAAGGCTCCACCGCTCAATCTACTATTTGGCTGCAATAGCCAGGAGGCAATGACTGGGAGTGTGCAGTGAGGAAGATACGGAAATAACTTAGAGTTGTGATATCGTCATTGGCCACTGGGGCTTATTCAGTGGGCTTCGAGAATCCCCGACTCTCATACAGTTACACTGGACTTCTCTCTGAAAATACTAAGTGAATACATTTTTGTCATAAGTCTTCATGGTCTTAAACCTTATTATTTAGATCCTCTAAAAAGTGATCTGGTCCATCTTTTACTTGTTGCTCTGTTGTTATATTACAGTAAATAATCGGACAAATCATTCCTGTGCTGGGATTTGATCGACTGGTTGCTATGGTAATTGAACCTTTGTATCTTCTACTTACCGTATTTTTAGCACTATAAGGCGCACCGGATTATAGGGCGCACCCTCAAAAAATAATCAATTTTTGGTTTTTTTTCCATACATAAGGTGTACCGGATTAAAAGGCGCATTACGCAACACAAACCTTAGATAAGTCAAACTTTATTAAAAATATTATAAATTAAACATTTATTCAAGGCTTTCCACAATAACAAAATCAATCAATCAATCAAACTTTATTTGTATAGCGCCAATCATAATCACCGATTATCTCTAGGCGCTTCACAAAACATCATACTAAAGCATTTTGACAGATTTTTGAGCGCCGTGTACCACATACTGACTTCCAACCGATTTTACCGTAAGCACAAACCAGGAAAATCCATATATAAGGCGCACCGGATTATAAGGCGCACCTTTAATTTTTGAGAAAATTAAAGGATTTTAAGTGCGCCTTATAGTCAGAAAAATACGGTAATTAACAGAACATAGTTTTTCCTGAAAGATATTCAACTGTAGTTGTGGTTCCGTGTTTACAACAACAGCACTTTTTTTGTCTGTTCATCAATGCTTGGTGACTTTTTAAAGTCAGTAAGCTAGCAGTTAGCATTAGCTTACCCATAAAACTCCTGGCATACTATGCTCCTGCAGCACTGCCATCATTTGTCCAAATATGGTCAAATCCTGTTTTTGGCTCCAGGAAGTGCCAACCCAATTGGCCTCAAAATAACTGTTCACCAATCTGTGACATCACGGTCACTTTGTCTGCTAATACATACAGTCTATGGTAACAGCTCAGTCCATGTAATAACCAAAGACAACAAGTACTTGACTTAACCCTGTTGCTCACACTGTTGAGGGATTGTTGTATGACCTACTGGAACACCGTCTGAAATAGAGCTGGACGATACAGCCAAAAATGTCTTTACAATAAACATTTCCATAATTATTATGATATATAATAAAATTATCATTTTAATCAAGATTAAAAGCTCAGATGTGGTCCTGAGTGAAAGTTGAAGTTTAATTTAATTTGAGACTGAGACACAAGATGAAACAACAGCAAAGATAAAGATGACATAAAAGACAAATGTAGATCATGACATTAAAATACAGATAAAGAAAAAAGCAAGGTACAAGACACAAAGACAAAAATGATGTTAGACACAAAGTAAACAAACCATGAAAGACAGAAGATGAAAAAAGTCAAACAACAAGAAAAGACATGAAAGTTTCTCTCTGAGTTTGTCTCAATTCAAATGATCTTATCTAAGCGCTTATGATTATAAAAAAATACAAATGTTTAGCACCATAAATCATGAATAAACATCACTATATACCGTAATATTCACACTATAAGCCGTGGCTTTTGTCACACATTTTCGACCCTGCGGCTTATACAATGATGC
>JAQQAE010004185.1:0-19120 GCA_029823295.1 Pseudamia nigra | reverse complement strand
TTGTCCCTTGTTGTGAGGGTTGTGTCAGGAAGGGCATCCGACGTAAAAAACCTATGCCAGATCAAACATGTGACTCATTGGTATTTCGCCGTGGTGACCCCTGAGGGGAGCAGCCGAAAGGAGAAGAAGAAGAAGATGTGCAAAAATATAATATAACCAGGCATCTTTTAGTCAAATGTATGTGTTACCATGGCAACAGATACTGCACCAAAATAAAAGTCTGAGATCCATAAAAAGCATTAAAATGTGACAAGTGATTTCTTTTTAACCTTTCACACTTTGCGATCCACTCAAGATCCAGTTGAGAATCACTGCTGTAAACTCACCTGACCTAACATATGTCATATGGTTGCATTACATGGAGAATATTTCAGTTTTAAGCGTCCCATAAACTGCATTTTTATTGAGGTTTGAGGATCGTTTTGTAAAATATATCCTCAGCGCTGCCAATTCAGAGGAATCGTCACTAGATGGACGACAGGAAAACTCAAGGACATTTTACAAACACGACTGGATGTGAGAAAATGGCAACCAACCATTTTCTGCTGAAAGCTGCTCACTGGCAGTGAAGTAAAAAAAGATCTGCTTATGCATTACTTCAACTGCATGAGTGTAGTAGAGTGTCCCCACTACCACACCTTCCCACTAGACCAGGGGGTTTGTATCCTGTGGGTCCTGGGCTCCATGTGGATCTTTAGCCCCCTCCCCAGTGGCTCCAGTGGTTTTGATGGAAGTAACATATTATAATCAATCAAAATGAACAATACTTACAATGAAAATACTTACGGGGTCAGAGTCTAGTACTGGTAAGAAAACCAGTGGGGGAATCGACGTGGAGTGGGAGCATTCACTTAGGTTCCGGTTCTTAGGATTCTTCCACAGGAACACTTGAATTTTTGTAACTTGTAACATCACAGTTCTCACAAATGATAGTCAAGTTAAAATGCTTGATTTTGATCGTCTTAGGTGTTGGGGAGAAAATGTGATTTGTTAACTTGAATGAGAGGGTTGTGTGTAGTGGCAGCAGATACAGAGGCACCACAAGTCTCATCCCTTCCAGGTGTGCAAAAAAAAGAATATTAATTCTGAGACACAAATAATTATTATTATAATTAATATTTACACATTTGATCTTTGTCAGTTTAATAGGTTAGAAGTCAAGAAAGTCAGTTTGTTGTAAAACTGTTTACATATAAAATGAGTAAATTAAGACAATATGTAGCTTCAATTGTGTTTACCAAAAAAACTGAAGAGCAGAAATTTGAAGAGCAGTCTTTTTTTGTTGCAAGAAATAGCACCATGTCTCAAAAGCTGACCAGATGGAATAATAATGTTCAATAACCACAACAGATTTTAAACACTTTGAAGCTGTCCTGTTGACATGACAGATGCGCGGACATCGCTTGTGGTGCATATTAATTACAAAGACTACAAAACTGTGAGTAGGGAACTTTCAAGTCATTGTTGCTTTTCTCCACAAACTGTCTATTTACAAGGTAATTTTCAAAGTCAACAAAGTCGCCGATTGTCTTAAGAATGGTAGTGGTAGAGTTACATCCAACTGTGTGTGAATGAACTCAGAGAACTGCATTCTCTTCTCACATGATACATATCACTAACCCTGATGAGGCCACTATCTCTGCAATTTTCACCTCAGTTTTTTGAGAACAAAGTATTAAAAGAGGTGAAAATCATTACAGGTCAGCACATCTTGAGATGCACAGGCTCTGTGGAGATTCAAATTCGAAGGCATCATGTACACTGCTTTAGCGATGTAGTAATGATAATGATCTAATTTTACAGTTTGTAGAATTGTCTTCTAATTAGAAATGAGTAATGTGTAAATAATGGCATATTTCAACTGTCAATACAATTCAACTCACAGGTTGGATTGTTCATTTGTGTCAATTTTTTTCCTCTTAATGTACTTCAGACCATCAGTTGTATTGTGCAGAGGAAAGGTGGATACAGAATCAATAGCCCTATTAGTGTTACTACAACTACTGTAGTAGTAGCAGTAATAGGCTGAAATGAGTTTCCTCCTCCGGGTGGCTGGACTGTCACTTAGAGATAGTGATAGAAGCTCATTCATCCAGAGGGGCTCAAAGTTGAGCCGCTGCTCAGACATCTTGTTTGGATGCCTCCTGGACACCTCCCTGGTGAGGTGTTTGGGGCACATCCTATTGGGAGGAGGCCCTGAGGATGACCCAGGACACGTTGGAGGGACTATGTCTCTTGGCTGGCCTGGGAACCCCTCGGAGTCCCTCCAGAAGACCTGGATGATGTAACCAGGGAGAGGGAAGTCCAGGATTCCATGCTCATGCTGCTGCCCTCACAACCGGACTCCCTTGGATCAACAGTAAAGATGGGTAGATGGACGGTCGGATGGATGATGGATGGATGGATGGATGAATGGATGGATAACTACTGTACAAATGCACATTCTGGTGAGAAACAAACAACCAAACCATGATGAAACTGGCTGTCATGAGGCCTGTGAGAGGCAAGAAGAAGAGCTAGCATTACTGCAGAGGATGTTGATTAGAATTACCAACCTCAGAAATTGCCCATTATCAACACCTCACTTAATATTGGTTTTTCAGATTGACTGACATTAAAGTAATGATGAACTGTCTTTTCTCTTTACTTAACTGAGTGTTTCTTGCCATAATATGAATTTTTACAGTAGTTGTAGTAGCACTAATAGGGCTACTGATTCTGTAACCACACTTCCTCTGCACAAGACAACTGATGGTCTAAAACAGTGGCTCTCAACTGGTGGGTCGGGACCCAAAAGTGGGTTGCAGACTCAGTCTGAGTGGGTCACAAAGGGGTTTTATCACAGTTTCCATGAAATTAGACTGAAGTATTGCTTTTTTACTGGTTTATTGTTAAATTTTGCCCCCCCTCCCCTTCTCATTGCTTTGTTCTTTTTTGTTAATTATTCTGAATCTTAGCGTATATAAAGCATATATAAAGGTTGAATCGCAAATATAAGTCATTGTGTAAGTTATGTTCACTAGTGACAAGTCATAGGAAGTTTACCCAGACGATACAGGGCTTTGTCCTTAAAAGGAAAGTTTCTAAAGTCATCTTTATTCCTCTCGAGTTAATGCAGCCAATGAGGTACGAATTTGTTGGTTTTCTATTTCATTTGTGTTTTTTATGTATTAGTTTTATGTGCATTTCTGCTTCATTGTAGATAAGTTCCTCAGAATTTGTCAGCTAATTAAATTTGTATTTCTTTTTCTTAGTTCTGATGGCATTGCTGATGGCACTGTTTGATGACATTGTTTGATGACATTGTTGTTGACATCATTGAAGACAGTTAAAGATATAATTGAAACAGGATACAAGATACATGTTAACACATGATGAAGACTCTGTCCAATGCCGTTTAAAACCAAAGAATGCTTTGGAGCCTTGATTGAACCCGAGGGGAATAACAGTTTCTTTCCTTTTGTGATACATTTTGTTATTTGTATATATTGTTTTTGACTTTTTATTATTATTTTGTTCGTTTCTTGTTTTTTTTTTTTTTTGTAAATCTTGGTTCTGTGCATTTTTTGGTTAATTTTCATTTATTTTGTTTATTGTTGTTCCCTCGTACGGAATATTTTCTCAATTTTTGCTTGTTTAATTGCTCTTCATTAAATTGCTTTGTTCATTTTGTTGCCATTTTGAATTTGATTGCAATGATGGAAATATGTGCATATTTTCTTCAGAACACTTTCAGATGACATTTCCAAGCTTGCTAAAAAAATACATTTGCCCAGTTTTAATTTGATGCAAGTGAGTTGCCACTTGACGACTGCTGAAAAATGGGGGTCACAGGGTGACACCTGTTGAGAAACACTCATCTAAAGCACGTAAAGAAGGCAAGAAATGGCACACATTAAAATGTCATGTTCTTCCCGTGTTCATGCCAGTTTCCTCCAGATGTTCCGGTTTCCCCTGCAATTAAAACATGTATTTGGGTTGTTTGTTGTTTGACTGTGTGAGTGTTGTACTATATGCCCATCAGTCACCCTGTCCAAAGCACAGAGTAACAAAAAGAGGTGTGAGCGGTGTAGTATGGGTAGATGCAGAGAATGAATTTCCATATAGGGATCAATAAAGTGAACATTATTATTATTATTATTATTATTATTAAGGCTTGACAAGGCATACCTCCATATTGAGAACTGTTCCATATGACTGCCTCTTGAATGTGATAAGAGAATGCAGAGCTTTCTTCAAATGTAAATGTGGCCACTTTAGCCATGAAACTAAAATATAAAACATAATAAAATATAAAACATATTCTGGGCTCTTCAACACTTTTTTGTTTACTGCATAATTCCGAACAGGTTCAGTTTGGATGTCTTCAGTATTAACATACTATGTTGAAAGTAATAAAAATAAAAGATAAAACACTGAAGGAGACAGTGTGTGCACTCATGACTTTAAATACATCTCACCCTTTGTAGTGTGTTAATTCATTTCTGTTAGTACTATTATTTCAGTTCATCACAGAGACTAATAGAAGTGCTCAGTGACAAGAGAAAAGTATATTTCAAATGCAGTGGACATTGCTCAGAGCAGAGTAAAAAAGGGTTAAATTTATTCAGTGTGACTCATTAAAACTTCAAAAATGTGTTTTATTTTTTATAGGCGCAACACCGGTCTGCTACAGCCACAATAAAAAGGAGAAAATAAGATGAAACGCCTTCCACATGTGAAATATATAAATCCAAATAAATCAATGTTAAAAAAAGGTACTAAAATGGCACATTAACTAATTACAAACATAGCACAGCAGTTGTACATCAGTGGTTAAAGGCATCATGACCAAACATGGACAGAGACCACCCACAGCAGTTCCTATGATGTAGAATTAGCATTTCCTGGCTGTGATTGTGCATGCTTATGCATTAACCGCTCCATGATTTGACACGCTCCTTCTCAGAAACTGGGTGCTCCGACTAGGAGGTGCGCTGGAGTGGCCGACACAGGGATTAACAGGAGCGAGAGACATAAAGGCAGCATTACAAGGGCCATGATACCTGTAGAGCACTTAAGAACAATGCTTTGCTTACAAACAAAGGCTGCTGCACAGACCTCTCTTATTTATTTCTGCCTTTTATGAGCTGTTTCCTTGAATAACAGGACTTGTGGAAGGCGACGAAACTGCAACTTGGCAGAAGATTTTTTTTTTTTTGGAAGCTGTTGCAATCTCACTTCTGCGAGGTGAGGTGTAATTTGGAGAGCTGATCCTTGCTCTCATCTTCAGTAGCAACGCTGCTCTCGAGGCTTAGCTGTCTCCGTGTCCTCCTCCAGTGACTGTTATCTGTGACACGCTGCTTAGGGAAACTCTGTCAGCCGATCAGTGCCTCATTCTGGCTCTGAGCTGTGCATGAGATGAGGAGATGCTTGCCAGAATGGAGAGATGTTTCAACCTGGTTGGGGGATTTTGAACACTAGTGGCAGCAGAAGTGAGCCCAGTCCACCACAATGTTTTTATGCCAATGCAGAGGGTCGAGATTTTTGGCCAAGACGCATGTTGGATGGCATCTCAAGTCCTTTTATTCAACAATGCCACTGAAATAACTGAAGAACTAGTGAAGGTGAGACATTTAGTGGAAGTCAGTGATTGTTGCCATGGCTGATTCTCACTTGTCTGGATCTGTGGGAAGCTACAACAGCAGCTCTCTCACCACCAGCGCCTGGGACATCACCGGTAGCGGCCCATGGCTGTTAGCCTTTCTGCTGACCATCATCATCCTCGTGACTGCCTGTGGAAACATGTTACTCATCGCATTGGTGTTTGCCCACCGGTCTTTGCGTTGCACTTCAAACTGCTTCTTGGTGTCTCTCTTCCTATCTGACCTGATGGTGGCGTTGGTGGTCATGCCCCCAGCCATGCTCAACGTCCTGTGTGGGGCCTGGGTGCTGTGGCCCGGCTTTTGCCCAGTCTGGCTTTGCTTTGACGTTATGTGCTGTAGTGCATCCATTCTTAACTTGTGTGTCATCAGCCTCGACCGTTACCTGTTCATAATCTCGCCACTGCGTTACAAACAGAGGATGACCCCGCTTCGGGCCTTACTCCTGGTTGCAGCTGCTTGGGGATTGGCAGCATTGGCATCTTTCCTGCCCATTGAGATGAAATGGCACAGTTTAGGACACTCATCGCTCCCTGGGGTCAGCAACATCAGCTCGTCAGATACCCTTTACCCGGCATCCTACTTTCAGCTGTCACCATCAGGGGGTGTTGCTTTCCAATGTCGCCTACGGGTCACCTTGCCCTTTGCCCTGGTGGCATCTGCGCTCACCTTCTTTTTGCCATCAAGCGCCATTTGTTTTACCTACTGTCGGATTCTCCTGGCCGCCCGAAGGCAGGCCAAGAGGGTGGCAGCTCTGAGCCACCCACCACATCCGCACCCATCTCTAGGGGAGCCATCGAGACCTCCTTCACCTGGGGCAGCAGCAGTGCACCAGGATGGAGACGACTGCAGCCACCAGGAGCGTCTGGCGGGGCAAAATGTACCGGTAAGGGATACGCAAATGTAATGTATGATGAAATTACCTTTATCACCTGTCTTTAGCTCAAATAATATAACATAAAATTATTGAATGTTCTTCAAAGTTGAAATACATACATAGGATCCAGATGAAGAGTGTATCAGAAGTCCTCAGGCAGTGGTTCCCAAATGTTTTCAGTTTCAAGATTTGAAACCAGAAATGTGGCATTTCCTTGGGACTCAAACATGGAACAAATCATTAAAATCTGCCCAAAAATCTCAGTTTGTACAGTGAAAAAAAATGCATATCTAAATGCATTACTTCTGTGTTTTACTCATTACATTTAATAGATAAAATACTGTATACACAAATATAGATTGAACTTAATTTTCAAAGTCAAAAAACAACAAGATGAAAAATACAATAGACGACAAGAGCAAGAAGAAGAAAATATCCAAGAATATTAAGAAAAATGGACAAAATGATGCAGAAAATGAACAGAAATGAACAAAATGTTCCAGAAAATGAACAAAAATGAAAAAACAGTCAGTAAAAAGGAAAAAAGATCAATAACATAATCATCAAAACAAATAGGAATGAATCAAAAATAAGAAAATGCTCAAGTGAGCAAAATAATCAAGATAAATGGATAAAAAATAAACCAAAGTCAACAAATCATTAGGAAAATGGAAATGAACAGAAGAAAAAAAATCATGAAAAACTTTGTCAGCCAATGTACAAAGATGAGCAAAATCATGAAGATGGACAATAATAAACACAAGTGAACAAATCTTTAAGAAAATGAACAAAAATGAGTAAAACACAAAAACAGCAAAAATAAACAAAATCATTAAGACAGTGAACAAAATAATCAAGAAAAATGATTCAAATAACTAACAAAATAAATAAAAATGAACAAAACCCTTAAGGAAATGAATGGGAAAAAAAGCACAAACATGATCAAAATCACCAAAAAAAAAAAAAAATCCTAGCAAATTAATCATGAAAAATAAACAAAAATTATCTAAGCCACTGAGAAAATGAACAAAAGTGACTAAAGTAGTCAGGCATAATGAATAGAAGTGAACAAAATAATCCAGAATAATGAACAGAAATGAACAGAGTAGTATAAACAAAAATGAGAAAAATCACCATGAAAATGAACAAATGAGTAAAATAATGTAGAAAAATAAACATACATGATCGAAATCAAAGAGAATATGAACAAACTCATGAAGAACATGAATGTAAATGAGTACAATAATCAAGCAGAATGAACAAAAATAATAAAGATGATTCAAGTCACAAAGAAAATAAACAAAAAAGTCAATAAAGTTAGTAAAATAATCAACAAAAACAACCATGAATATCAAAATCAATGAGAAAATGAACAAAGATAAACAAAATTAGGACAAAAATGAATGTAAATGAGTAAAATAATCAAGCAAAATGAACAAAAATAATAAAGATGATCCAAATCACTAAGAATATGAACAAAAATGAACAAAGTTAGTAAATCAACCAAATTTGAACAAAAATGAACAAAATCATTAAGAAAATAAAAAATAAGCCAAATCATCAAATCAAAATTAACATAATCAAGCAAAATTAACACAAATAACAAGAATGATCCAAATCATTAAAAAAACGAACAGAACCCTTAGGACAATGACAAAATAATCAAGAAAACTGCAAAATAAATCAAGAAAACTGACAAAAATAAGAGACATAATGAACAAAATCAACAAAATGTGAATAATGACTACATGAAAATACGAAGTGAAAATGTACAAAAAATAGTGTATGTATGAAACCTACAGCAATGACACCAACTAGAAACTGGAGCAAATCACACATATGGCTAATCAATACCTTTAATCAAAACACAGTGTGCCTGTTACATATGGCATCGGTGTCCACTGAACTGTAAAACTATGTTCCAATGCACTGAAACACAGCTTGTGTCGCTACTCTTCATTGATATGGATATAAACTGTATGGGCAAAAGTATGGGGACACCACATGGTTGCACATGAAGGACATAAAGGAACTTGTTACATTCATAAAAATCCTGATCATATGTAGATGTTCTGAATTTCTGGTCATTAGCACTAAATCAATGAATAAAAATGAACAAATACATGAACAAATGTTATTTGTTTTAAACTCACTTTCTTGATTATTTTCTTCATTTTTGATCATTTTTCTTCAATTCTGTTTATTTTCGGCATTATCCTATTCATTTTTTGATTGCTTTTGTTCTCTTTCTAGATTATTTTCTTCATTTTTCATCATTTGTCTCCATCATGTTTAATGCATTGTTAATTTTTATTCATTTTCTTGGTGGTTTTTATTCATTTTTGATTATTTTATTCATTTTTGTTCATTATGTTTATAATACTGTTCATTTTCAGTCATTTTCTTTATCATTTTATTACTAATTTATCATCACTTTTGTTCATTATCATTAAATATCTTGATTGTTTTATTCACTGATCATTTTTGTTCATTATGTGTATTACATTATTCATTTTTGGTTATTTTCTTGATTTTGTTTGTTGTAATTCATTTTTTCCCCTCAGTTTTGTGCTTATGAGCAGGTCGGATTTGATAAGAATTGCATGTTATAAAACCTCATGAGGCGACGTACGTGTGCAATGACACCAATTCTAGGATCAGACCTCATCGGATATTTTTGCAACAATACTTTTAAATGAGTTACTATTGATATTATATTAATATTAAACCATACAAAGACCCATAAGGTCACATATCTAATATAAACAAGACAATTACTGTATGTGTCATAAAATTCAAATGTAGCATTTTGAGACTAATGAAAAAGCGTCATATACTGTTTGCAAAAGTGTTTCATCATTCATTTCTTGATTATTTCTTCTGTTTGTGATCAATTTTAGGGGGTTATTTTGTCCCTTCTCTTCAATTTTGGACCCCTCATATTTACTTTTGTTCATTTTCTCTAAAAAATGCATATGTGTTCATTTGTTTTCCTTTTGGTCCTTTTTGTAGGATTATTTCCTCCATTATGTGCACTTTGGGCATTTTTTTTCTTATTTTACTCTTCTACTTTTTACTTTTACTTTTGTTCTTATTTTGAATTGTGTTATGATTTTAAATGTGTCTTCTTGTCTGTTGTTTTAATATGTTTTGTGAAGCACTTTGAATCGCCTTGTTGCTGAAATGTGCTATATAAATAAACTTGCCTTGCCTTGATCATTTTCATTCCTTCCTGTGGTCCTTTTGTTCATAATTGTGTTTCTCTCTGTTGAATTTCTTTTGTTCATTTCTGTTCATTTTGTGGATTCTTTTGTTTGGTAAACCTCACTTCAAACCATCTTCAGGGTTTTCCTAACACTCCTGGAGGCTTAAGACTCCAAAATCACAGATGATCTTGCACTACTGGACATGAAGATTTGGATGAAAATGTCATCTCAGCAGAGACTCATTCACACAAACAGACATCATGAAGGGAATGAGGATGACAAGCATGTTTTTAGCCTTTCCATTGAGCTACTCTGAAAAAAAAAACCCTGAAATCTACACCATAGTTCTGAATGTAATCAACATTTTACTGAAATAAAATAATCAGGCATCTAATGAGGGTTTCAAAGGGGTCGCAGTGCTTAGAACATGCACATTTGTCCCTTGAATAACGCATTAAATAAACTGTGGACTTTTTGAAGGACAGCTCTAATCACAGACAAAACAATGTGTCATCTTTTCTCTTCACCTCCAGGTTTTTTTTTTTGCTTCCAGATATAAATGTGAATGATGCACTCCTACAAACACTGAGTCACAAATGATCAGTGTAATGTCTCATTCTCCAATAGATCTGATCAGTGCTGTAGGTCTTAATGTTCCTGGAAATCAGAACACATGTGGGCTCAGCTACAGTGAAAATCACTTCCCAAAACAAAACATGCACAAGAGGACACAGAAGTAAACTGTAGCCATTCAAAAGCAGATCAGAATGAATGACAGCTGGAATTGTAATAGAATATAATAGAAGTGAACTGACAGAAAAGACACAAAATGATGCATAAAATTCACCAGAATTCATGAAAAGAAGTGTTTAGTATGAAGCTTAAGGCCCTCTCCCCATGTTAAAACCAAACCTGTCTAGGGTTAGATAATTTTGTTATTCTGTTTGAATTATGGCACCATTTACACATATGATGGTTGTCAATTGTAAAGATAACTTGACAAGTATAAAAGTAGTAGTTTGATGTAAAACTGTAGGATGCATTTTATTCTCAAAGAATGATGTGTTGAGACCAGTGGGCCGCGACCTGGGCTGTTCAGGTCGGCCTCACTGTTCATTGAGGATGACCTGAAAACTGCCAACCTTTGTTTTTGCTGTATAAACGAAGGACAGCAGCAGTGTGTAGCCTATTTTACATGTTTGGAAGTTTTCTATGCTTCAAATGAGCCTGCTTTCCATATGCATCCATGCTTCTCTGACTTTTTTTTCCTTTTAAAGATTCATTTTTCAGCTTTTGCATTTATTTGATAGAGAGACAGGGAGGATGGATGGGCGGAGAATGTGGGAGGTGACATACAACAAGGGGCCATGACCTGGATTCGAACACAAGGTTGCTGCAATTAGGCCAAGGTCAGTTCCAACCTCGGAGGACAATGGAACGCACTTTACATCCCCGTTTGTGATTGACTTTATATTTTACCTCTCTCTCTTGAACAGGGCAGGTACATATGCATAGGTGTAAATTTGAACTTTTGTTCATTTTCTTGATTATTTTGTTAAATATTTGTTCATCTCTGTTCATTTTGTGCATCATACTGTTGATTTTTGTTAATTTCCTTTGCTGTATTATGCTTTTGTTGTTTAATTTGATTTTTTTTCCTCATCCTCTTCATCATTTTGTACATTTATTGCTCCTTCCATAGACTTCCACAGTAAACACGCATATGTGATAGATTATGCTTCTCTATAGGGAGTCCAAGTATTAAGCTGTATTTGATGAACTTAAATGTCAGCACCTGTGTTCATGTTTCCTTAATCTGGCTACAAATCAAAAGCATAACGTGGCAAATAATGAGTGATCGTGACGTAGAGCAGCATTAGTTGAAAAGCTTCATTATGTGAGTGCAAATGAGTTTCAGAGCTCGTCTTTCCCTTGACATTTTCACATTTCCAGTCACTCCAGTCTCCTACGATCCACTGAAAAGCCTTTTGTACACAATAAGTCTATGCCTGTAATTAATGATCATCAAGTCATTTCAGTCTTGATGGTGAATACTGTTAATATTAAAAGACAGTGCATGCCCCAAACATTAACGCTATTAGAAAGGCCTTTTAATGACAGCCAGGCTCCCATTTAATGCTGCTTTTTATTTGAGTGCCTTTAATAGAAAGCTGATTACCATAGATGCATTTGCCCTTAAATGATTTTTTTCCCCTTTGTAGTTTGTTAATGATCATGTGTAACTTTTGACATGGTCATTTTTCTTATTTTTGTTACTTAATTTTCTCATTTTGTTGCTTATTTGTTCCAGGTTTTTTCCCCTCATTTTGTTGCTTATTTTTCCATATTTTTGTGCTTATTTCTAAGGTTTTTTTTGTTAATTTTGTTGCTTATTTTCTTCATTTTTATACTTTTATTTTTTATTTTTGTGAATTAATTTTCTTATTTTTGCTTATTATGTTGCTTATTTTTCCTAATTGTTTCTCATTTTGTTGCTTGTTTTTTACATTTTTGCTCATTTTGTTTCATTTTTCAAATTATTGTTCATTTTTGAGCTTAGTTCATTTTGTGGTTTATCTGCTTCATTTTTACACATTTTTTGGATTATTTTTCTAATTTCTGTTGCTTAATTTTCTCATTTTTGCTCATTTTGTTGTTTTTCGCAATTTGTCTCAGTTTGTTGTTCTTTTTTAATTTTGTTCCTTATTTTTCACATTTTTGCTCATTTCATTACATATTTCTCATTTGTTAATTTTGTTGCTTATTTTCCTCATTTTTGCTCGTCTATTATTTCTCATATTTTCGTTCATTTTGCTGCTCGTTTCTTAAATGTTCATATCTTCTCTTTTTTTGCTCATGCTGTTCCTTATTGTTCTCATTTTCTTTTACATTGTGTATTTTTCTCATTATTGTTCATTTTATTGCTTATTTTCTTCATTTCTTTGCCTATTGGTCTCATTTTTGTTGCTTATTTTTCCAGGGCATGTGGTTTTCCTTCTGTCGACTGGGCTGTCAGACTAGTCGACAGAAGAACCACAAACCACAAACCATGCCCTGGATGACTGAGAATCTTCACAGACATGTTTCTTATTTTTCTCTTTTTTGCTCAAATTGTTGTTTATTTTTTAAATTTTGTTACTTATTTTGTCATTTTGAACTTTTTAAAAAACTTTTATTCATTTTGATGCTTATGTTTCTCATTAATTAAATCAAAATACAAAAAAATGCCATTGTGTGTGGATTAAGTTTCAGTAAATATTCTAGACATTATGTGCATTTTGAAAACCTTTTCAATTTCCATCCACATTTTGCTGCTTTTGTTTCTTATTTTATTCAGTTTTTTAAAAATTGCTGTTTTTTCCCCCCATTTATAAACATCAGGCATATAAAAGTCAGGCATCAAGCAATGTTTGATGCCTGACTGAAAACCTAATGTTGCAATGTAACATACATACTTGGTTGGTTGGATTTGTGCACCTTCATGAGCTATAAAGATGCTTTAATGCCGTGAAACTTCATAACATTGTGTTTCTCCTATTGAAAATGAACAATACTGAAGGTTCAATTCCATCAGTCATTCAAACATGGTTCTTTAGTAACACAGAGGAAATGTTAATGTGCCAACAACCTTGTGGTGATGAACAACGCTGATGCACAAATACTGAGCAGAGATTTAAATTGATCCTGCCGCTGTAATAACACGCTCACCTTGTTCACCACTTATCTACAAGGACACGAGGCTCAAGAACGTCATTAGTCATTACTTTAGAAAAGATTGAGTTTCTTTAGAGCAGTGGATGACCCAGATTTTCCTGTTGTCATCATGTCACAACCTGCTTTTGTAGAATTTAACCCTGACTAGCAAATATACCCTCTCTAGCTACTTCATTATGTACATTTATTAACATGAACTGTTAAGGCTGTTTAGGCATGTAGACACAGTCAAAGACGACCTGCTGAAGTTTAAACTGAGCATGAGAGTCGAGAAGCGAAGTGGAAAAGTGGTTGGTCTGACTACATCACAAATTGCTACTGGGATTTTCACACACAACCATCTCTTGGATTTACAGAGAATATGCTGGAAAAGAAAGTATCCAGTGAGCAACAGTTTTCTGGATGAAAATACCTTGCTGTTGAATGGTCAGACTAGTTTGAGCTAATGGAAAGTCAACAGTAACTTAAATGACCACTGGTTACAACTGAGTAGCACGGACATACAACATGTTGATCCTTGAAGCAGATGGACACCAACAGCAGCAGATCACACATGGTGACACTCCTGTCAATTAAAAACAGGAAATTAAGGCTACAATTCACATGGACTCAGTCAAAGTGGTCAATAGAAGGCTGGAAAATGTTGCTTTGTCTAGTGAGTCTGGATTTCCACTGTGACATTTGGATGTTATGGTGATGATTGACAAACAAGATGAAAGCATGGATCCATCCTACCTTGTATCAGCTCTTCATGCTGCTGGTTTGGGCACATTTTGTGATCTTTAGTCCTAGCTGTGCATTGTTTAAATGGCACAGCCTACATGAGTTTTACTGCTGACCATGTCCATGTCTTTATGACCACAGTGTACACTCTGATGATAGCTAGGAGGTCCGACCCAGTGCCAGCAGGGTGCACCTAATAAAATGGCCAGTGAGTGTATATAGAATCTGAGTATAGTTTGAACAAAATACTCTATGCACACATTTTTAATTACTGTGTTAAAATTCAAATTTAAATAAAAAAAAAAATAGAAATTTACAATGAACAAAACACTGGCCAAAAACCCACAGAATTAGCAAAACAATCAAGAAAATTAATCAAATATCCTGAAAAAATAATCAGGAAAATGAGCAAAAATTAAGAAAATACTCGAGAAAAAAGTTGTACCAACTTTCCTAGAAAATAGATAAGAAAATAGTAAGAAGAACTTTGGAGGAAAGAAGCAAGAAAATTAACCAAAATTAAGAAGTTACTTAAGAAAATTGGCAAAAATGAATTTTGAAAAAAGTTAAACATGAGCAAAATACCCAATAACTTTAACAACATTGTACCAGCTTCCCAAGAAACTGGAGAATAGTAAAATAATCCAAAAAAATTAATCAAAATGTAGAAAACTGCAGGAAATAAACAAAATGAACAGAAATGAACAAAAACAGCATAATAATAAACATTAACTAATGACATTATAGTTTCATTTATGTATCAGTTTTAGAAAGAGTCGGGAAAGTGCTTTGCCTTGAAAACAAAAAAATACTCCAGAAAATGCACATGAGGAAAATAATCAAGAAAATGGACAAAATAAAACAAAAATGCAGAAAAATGAACAAAAAAACCCCAAAAATTGAAAAAATAGCTGCACCTGAATAAGAGTCAAAGATCAGATTAAAAAAAAAAAAACATTTAATGTATGTTATTTGTTTTTAACCAGATATCTTACATCTCACAGCATGAGTCCATGGACCGTTGATTGGTCCTGACCCACCAGTTGAGAACCACTGCTTTAGAGATGAATGAAAACAGGCTGCAGCTCCTGTTGTGTAAAGTCATGTACGTAAACATATCAGTTTGGGCATGAATATAGTATCCGTGTGAAAGATCAAAGTACAAAGTGTCAGATGTGCTGCTTCCCTCTGCAGGATCGTCGTCGTCTGTCACGTTCATCGGTTGTAAAACTGACACATACGCACACATGACAATCACTTCAGAAATAAGTCACATCAGAATATCTGGTGTGTTTATCCCTGTTACACCTAAAGACCCACTTTACTTTAAATAGTATTAAATTGAAGAAAATCACCCGACACAAATGTGTTGTACTGACATGTTCAGACACATCATTAAAAAACGCTTGCCTATATCCTGTACATGATTTACTGAGGAAACAAAGCAAAATTAATGTCAGATACTTTCGAACATCTACTTGCATTCAAGATTTTACGAGTACACAAACGAAAGTACATAATTATAAAAAAAAATAATAAAATCAGGAAGTCTCAAATGTTACATTGTCACAACTTTGTCTCTCCACAATCTGTTCAGAGATGCTGAAGAATCTCTGCAGCTCAACATGAACAGACTGGAATGATTTTCACCTCTTTCACTACTTTTTGTCAAAAAAAAACAGTTAAATTTGGTGAGGGAGCGGGCATTGGTCTTGTGATACACATCGGATGAAATTGGAAATGAAGTCCACTGAGCTGTTCCAGTTAATATGTCATCATTTGTGCGAGAAACTGCAACTTTCCTGACCTGTAAAATTATCAATTAAATTGTCAAACATCATCTGAAAATGATGGCATAATTCAATTTGGATTAGAAAATTGTTTGCCACTGACTTTTGACTGTAATGTAAGCTACATCCTGAACTTATAAGAAAAAAGAAAAAGATAATCACTACATACAAATATATGCTGCATATATATAATAGATGCACTGACCAATATTTTTAGAAGTGTATAGAGCCTTGTACCGTTTTGCCCCATGGGTGCTTAATTTGAAAAAAAAAAAAAAGGAATTGTATTTAACATACAAATAATTTTGATCCACTTAAATTCATACCATTATGTATAATGTATATACGAATATATGAAATTACGTACATATGAAATTTTATATTGATTGACCTACGGTCATGAGCTCTAGGTCGTGAACAAAATAAGATCCACAGATATGGTGAGAAGGTTGGCCATCTGGGTGGAGCTCAGAGTAAAACAGCTGCTCCTCCACTTCCAGAGGAGCCATCTGAGGTGGCTCGCTGTTCTGAAGGCCTCCTGGACACTTACTTGGTGAAACAGTGTGCGGTCCCCTAGAGGAGATGGAGGAGGTGACTGGAGAGAGAGAAGTCCGAGTTTCTCTGCTTAGACTGCTGCTGCAGATGGATGGATTTTTACAAGTCCACTTTTGGTTCACATCTTGTAAAACATGAGCCAAAAGTTGCGTATCTGATGCCATCACAACCTTGTCTCTGTAGCTCAACATGAGCAGACCAGTTCTTTTTTTCACTTGTCTCACTACTTTTCAGCTTTTTCTAAGTTCAGTCAAATAGATAATATATAAAATATAAATATACAGTATTTACACGAGACACATGACATAAGGCATAATGAAACCACACTACAATAGAAGACATCTGCTTTGGATACTATGACCTGGACGACTGAAAACCTCCACAGACAAGACATCTTAAGGTGCATGTGTGAGAAATAAAGGTGCAGTATGATATGGTACAGTGTGAACATCCTATATGTGCAGCTGGAGTCCAGTTATGAATCAACGTTCACAGAGGTGAGGGATGGAGGAATGAATGAGTTCCTATGTCGTCCTTCATGTTGGAGAATGAGCTCTGCTGTCTGGGTAAAGTGTCATGGGGGAGTTTGTTCAGTGACCTTTTGTCTCTCACTGACTTAATGCTTTTTTAAAACCATGGCTAATGACATTACTGATTGATTTCCATCTCTCATGAATTGTGTTAGCTAGGTTTAGCTAAAAAGTAAAATATTAAGTTAAAAGCAAAAAAGCCAACCATGGAGTCAATTAACGACTGAATGACTCCAGCAGAAAATTTAAGTGCGCAACTGAGTCTTACATATTGACTCTTCAAATGCAGTTCAAGATGATGTTTTTCTCCTTTAGTTGGATTACCCCTCTTCCTTTGTGTTCTGCAGCAGTCTGTCAACAGTGAGCGTCGACTGGCTCACAGGCAGGGTCGGAGGGCGCTGAAGGCCAGTCTGACCCTGGGAGTGCTCCTGGGACTCTTCTTCAGCGCCTGGCTGCCCTTTTTTATCACCAACATGGCTCAGGTGAAGAAAGACACCCATCCATTCTACTAGCTTTGCAGTCATTAGCAGAGGCGCTGCATGTCACCACGCAAACCAGGCAACTGCTGGGGTCCAAAGGCCAATAGGGGGCCCCAGAGGGTTGACAAACTTCAAAAACAGAAGTGACAGTTACAAGAGAGTAGAGTTGCCCTCTATAAAGGTATACTGAAAACTGTATCCAAGAGTTACATTGGTCATAGTGTAGACTTCAGCACAAATGGTTAATCATTTGTATACAACAGGGGTCTGCAACCTGCGGCTTCAGGGCCACATGTGGCTCTTTAGCCCTTTCCAGTGGCTCTGTCCAGTGATGAAAACAGCATACTATAATAAATCAAAAATAAGCACTAATCAGCAAAAGAAGAAAAAAGGAACTAAGTTCAATTCAATTTTATTTGTATAGCGTCAATCATAATCGCTGATTATCTCTAGGCACTTCACAATTCAAGGTTGAAACGCTACGGAGAGTAAACCCAACAGAACCATCAAGAGAAAGACAAGGGCCACAGGGGGGAGGAAAAGCTTCCTTTAATGGAAGAGAAAAACCTCCAGCAGAAGCAACGGATCAGGGTAGGCGGCCATCTGCCTCGACCGGTTGGGGTTAGTGGTAAGCAATGAACAAAACTTAAGACAAAGCTGAAGTAAACTAGGAGTCACTTCGAGGCGCAGAGCCACACCTCCTGCAGCCCTCAAGACATTATAAATGTTAATTTATAGAGCCGACTTGTGAAAACATTGTAAAGAAAATATCAGCAATGAGTAACAGTGCCAACTGTTAAGGTCAGTAACTATGAATGATGTATTTATTTACCTTCAACCGGAGTACACATTGTTTAAAAGAACAAAGAAGCCAAGTAAAATTATGGTCAATTTTCAATTAATTCAGTTTATGATTACATGCATGCAGTGCATGTCTATTGTATTTGCCAAAATTATACCCATTTATAAAATTGTGTCATATTATGGTTGTTAAATATGTTAATACAGTATTGAATCTATTGGCTTTATTTTGAAAATGAAAAGCTGAAAGATGATGTTCTTCCATCATTTAGTTTCACTTTCGGCTGCAGGTGACAAGTCCCCATGGCCATGGCATCAACAACAAAATACAAGGAAAATCCTTTTAAAAAAAATTCACAAAAATGTCAATAATAATAAATCATTTTATGAAAATGGACAAAAGATTTGACAAATGAATAAAACAAACATAACGGGCCAAAAACGAATAAAATAGTCAAGTAAGTGACTAGAAACAAAAAAATGAACAAACATGAACAAAAATCATGAGCAAAATGATCCACAAAAATAGCAAGTGAAGCAAAAATCCACAAAAATGAATACAATTATTTTAAAAATAAACAAAAAGTTAAACCAAATAATCTGCAAAAAGAGCAAAAATAAACAAAAAACAATCCAATAATAACCAAACTGGTGTTAACAGCTACAACACGTCTCATATGTCATGTGCTATGTAAAGGGTTTAAATATTTTTGTGGCTCCAGTCACTTACAGTGGGGACAATAAGTATTGGGCAACGTAAAAATGTGCAAGTTCACCCATTTAAAAAGATAAGAGAGGTTTGT
>JAQQAE010004184.1:0-11181 GCA_029823295.1 Pseudamia nigra | reverse complement strand
AAAGGTACCGTCTACAATGTTGGGAAACTACCTAATAGGCAATCATTTACAGATGACTTGCTAGTCAACATGTCTTATGTTGACTAGCAAGTCAGAGTATGTTGTCAGAGTATGTACATATTTTTATATGTGTATTTTTTTAACCTTTAGGCCCTTTTTTGTTCAGGTTTTCTGTAGTGAACTGGCCTGTTTGCACAGGTTTTGAGTGGAACTGTGTTGCTTTTAATTCCTTGACTACTTTTATGGTGCAATATATATACAGTACATATAACCTTTGTCTTTGCAGAGGATGGCGTAATACTCAGGGTACATGCAATATAAACTAATCTATGATACTGATAACTTTGCCTTGTACACCCTATATCCTATTCTATGACTGTGTAAACTATTTTTTGTGTCAGTGTGTGTTATTCATTATTTGTCAATGTGTTCAAGTAAACACCTGTCTGTTTACTCATCTTTGTGCTGCTTTCTAGCTGGTTATGAACCTAGTACTACTGGGTTTAGGCAGCAGTTTCTGTACACATTGTATTTTCTTGATGGTTTATCAGAGGTAATGCATGTTCCCATCCTTTTTTAACATTTAGGCTAAAATATAACACACATAAAGGAAAACCTATGTATTTTTTTGCTCTAGCTGGGAATCAAAGTTTCAGGTCCAGGATTAATTTTTTTGGTCAAAACGCTGAGAAGAGTTCAAATTTAGGTTCAGAAACCAGAAGGGAAGGTGGTCTTTGATGCTAGAAACGGGCTGTTAGTGAGCTACTCAGAAACAGGTTGGAGACTATTGATGATACGATCAAGTGTTAACTAAAGCCAAAACAATAACAGTCGTCTGGTGCATCATACTGCAGTGCAGTTATCCATGCTGAGGGAGTCGAGGCATGGGTAAGGTGGTAATCAAAATCAAATTAGCTGGGAGACACCAGGATTTGCAGCAAGGTTTACCAGAATTCTGAGGTTAGAGATACAAAGCAAACATGTAAGACAGAGTCTGTAGTCTGATTAATTAGATTTTTAAATCAAGTAATCAAGTAATCCCCGATTACTTGATGTCATCGGGGATGCCTTCCTGTCAGTGGTATTGTGGGGTGCCTTGCATATATGACACAGTCAGGTTGTGACCTCTCCTTTTCCTATGTAGGGTCCGGTGCCTCCTCTGCTTGTCTGATGTGGATCTTTTGTCACCACTGTTCACTTGGTTTCAGCAAGTCTCAAAAAATACATATCAGTCCACATCTCTGTCGAGTGCAAATCGAGTGCTAAACTGAATCCATACAGATTTCAGTCAGAAAACAATTTTCAAATTTTTTGTTTTATTCACTTTCCTGTAGAGATTATCTGTTCTAATAATATTTGAATTCCAGGGCATTTCCAGAACATTCCCAGCTTACCAATATTTATAAAAATAAATAATATAGCTGTGTTTTTCCAGGCTCGCCTTCTCCAGAAATGGCCAGCCCACTTTGGAGGCGTTCCCTGACCCGAATGTTGAGTTCGGCAGAGCCACGGAGATGAACCAGAACGACATCGACAGAGTGAACAGACTGTACAGTTGTACCTTCAGATGGTAAGAGAAATACACCACATCTTTTATTTCACTTTTTCTTGTTACAGTTAAATGCTCCATACATGACCTTTAACACTTGTTGTTTCTTTTTTTTCCAGAGTGATCAAACCAGCTGTGCAATGTGGTGCAACACTAAATAAAGCATCTACATGCATGCATTCGTGGATAGCACCAAATACTGTTTTTATGATTTTTGCTTTGGGTTTGTGTACTTAATGTTTGGTTATGTGCCAGTGCTACTTTTGCATTTGCTTCCAGCAGATTTATGCTGTTGTAGATACAATTGAAGTCAAAAACATATTTTAAGTATACAACCCTGACAGAGATACAGAATATAAATAAAACAGTTTGATAAATGCAATGTTTCAATGATTTTCTTTCTAGTCTCGCTAATCTTGATCTTTTTTTTGTTTGTTCATTACTTGTCAAAGTGCTCAGTTAAAAACTTTCCTGGTTACTCTTGCTTGTGCTACTTTCTACCATGTCATAAACCCAGTACCGGGTTTAGACAGCAGTTGCTGTACATACTGGATTTTCCCGATGGTTTTTCAGACATTAAACATTTCCCCATCCTTTCCTTTTAACATGTAAAATGTAATATACCGTATTTTCCGGGTGATATGTCGCTCCTGTATGTTAGTCGCACAAGCCAGAAAATGCATAATGAAGAAGAAAAAAACGTGTATTAGTCGCTCTGCAGAATAGGTCACATTTGTTCAGGGAACATGCGTAAAGCGAGCCACGCGCTTGACGCCAGAAGGGAGAGCTCGCGGCCCGCCTCACCGAGTGAGTGACAGTACCAACACGTTCGGTGTTAAGCTGATGGCAGGTGTGGTTGTTACCGGTAATGTCTACATTTTAAATTGTCAGTAATACAGATGCGGCAGATGAAGGTACACAAGCCTAGAGCGATGTCCAGCGGCTGTCAGTGTGACAAAACACCCTATAGTCAAATTTATTCAAAATACAAGTCGCTCCCTTTGCCAGACTATGCAAAAAAAATGGGACTTTTAATCTGGAAAATATGGTACTCAAAGGAAAACTTCTATATGTTTTTAAACTGAAAATCAAAGCTTCAGGTCCAGGACCAATTTAGTTTTGGTCAAATGCTCAGAAAAGTTCAATTTTAAGTTCAGAAACAATCAGGTATTTACCTAAAGCTATTATTATAACAGCCGTCTGATGCGTCATACTGTAGTGCGGTTACCCATGCTGGTGGAGTCGAGGCATGGGTAGCGTGGTCAGCACTGTCTGTCCATTGTTTTTACTCAAAAACAAATGGGTCCAGGCTCACCACACCTGGCATACAGGTTGACCTTGGTACTAACATCTGTGGCTATGTTTTTAAAGTCCACAGGTCGAGGTCACAGGGTCATAAAAGTTCTGTCCATCTGTGATTGTTATTGTTCATGATATTAGCCAAATCAGACTCAGGGTGAACATGGAACCTTAAAGTCTATAAATTATCCACCAAAATGTTGGAAAACACTGTATCCTCTAATATTAAAGAATGTGATTAAAAATGATCCAGAATGGGTGCATCTGTAGCCCAAGGGTCACAAACAAACAAGAATAATAATAACAGTACAAAACAATCCAGTAAAATAGTTAGATAATATCAAGAGAAATAAGCAGATCTAAGAAGGCAGGTTTTCAGTTTGGCTTAAAAAACAGAGATGGAACCAGTGTATGTCGAGTGGCAGTGAGTTCCAGAGCAGGGGAGCAGAGCGGCTGAAGGCTCTGCTCCCTATAGTGGAGAGACAGGCAGAAGGGACAAGGAGATTCAGAGAGGGTACGGGAGGGGGTGGCAATATGAATGAGGTCAGACAGATATGTACGGGCGAGGTTATGGATGGCTTTGAATGTGAAGAAGAGGCTTTTCAACTGAATACGGTACTTGACCGGAAGCCAGTGAAGCTGTTGCAGGACTGGGGTGATGTGGTGAATGGAGGATGTTCCTGTAATAATCCATGCAGCAGAATTCTGTACCAGCTGAAGTCGATGGAGAGATGTGTTGGGGAGACCAAGAAGAAGTTAGTTACAGTAGTCAATGCGAGAGGTGACTGGGCTGTGAACTAGGATGGCAGTGGAGAGGAGGGAGAGGTGGAGATGGTCTATGTTGCGAAGCTGGAAATATGCTGACCAAGTGATGTTATTGATGTGAGATTGAAAGGTAGAGCTGGGCGTCATCCACATAACAATGCAAAGCTGGTACAACTCTTCTTTGATTCTGAGGGAATACTTCTGATGGAATTAATCTTATTCTAAGGACTAAGCCAAGTTTGAGACGGATTACAATTTTCATTCGGATTATAATTTCCCTTTGGATTATTTGGTGATTTATAATTTCCATGTAGATTAAGTGGTGATTTATTTTTACACTACAATAGTAAGTGGATTTAATTTGATTAATTCGGTCATTAGAGAGAGATGTGATTGAAGTACATGTCAAACAACTAGAAAGCACTTAGACAGCGCAGACCTCCTCCAAGGCAGCTCAGTTTCTCCTCATTATCATTTGAACCTATGCTCATTTCCCCCATAATGTCATTGCACCCAAAAGTAATATTGTTAAACATATTTAACCATCAGTATTGGATTCTATGACCATGAAAACGAATTAGCATTTGGAATCATTGACATATATAATAGTTAAATAGTTATCCACCAGAAATAATATTTCCATAATGGCAGTTTTCTTTTGAATCGAGCTCTGTAAATGTTGAAGATACGTCAAATCCATCAAATTTTTATCAAAATCCATTCACAACTTTTCCAGTTACATTGTAAACAAACAAACAGATAAATAATAAATAAATACATAAATAAACTAATGCTGACAAAAACGTAACCTCTGCGACACTGGTTATTTTAGGAAAACAATAATTACTCGGGTCAATGTTATTGAGAACTGATCTTTTTATTCAAGCATAACACAAGCCACCCCTCTTTGAGTGAGTAATGGTCTAAGTGTGTGAACTGAACATTATGTATATAATGTCATTGTGTGTCTCTCACCTAAGAATAAGCCATGTACATCTACAAGGGAGGGGTCCACAGTGACTCGGACGCAACAAACCAAACGTAGTCTGGTGCCAACCTTCTCAATTTTGCAGAAAGTTGTTTTTTCATTCTTTTCTTTTTTCCTCAAACAGAAAATCAAGAGATGTTTGATGACATAAGTTTTCTGCTTCTGTGACAAACTCACCAACTGTTATAGTTGGCAAAGTTTTTGGTCTAATTCAAACAAGGTTCAAAATGATGATGGGAAGACGCAATGTGGCGTCAAGGTGAAAAGTTCTTATCAGGTGTTTCTTTAGCCGCTGTCCTAAATATCCTTAAAAGGTATGACTTCGAGTGAAGCTGATGCTTTATAAACTGATGTTTTAACATCCCAACACAATAACTTCGCTGAGGGATCACAGTGAGTATCATTTATAATATAGATTGGTTGATTTAATGGGTCATATTGTTTGTTTTGTGTTCATTTTTGTTCATTTGAGAGATATTTTGTTGTAAAAGTCCTAACTTTGTTTATTGTCAATCACGTAGTTTGTTATTTTGCTCATTTTTTGTACTTTTTTGTTCATTTTGTTTAATGTCTTGCTCATAGTTGTTCCTTGTCTTGATTATTTTGTCCATTTTTTCTTCATTTGTGTGGATATTTTGTTCATTTTGGAAATTGTTTTGTTCATTCTTGTTCATGTTTTGGTATTTTTGTTCATTTCATGCATTATATTGTTTATCTGAGTTTATTTAGTTAATTTTAGTATTTTACGATAATTGTTATTATTTTTTCCGATTATTTGCTGTATTATTCGTGTTCTTCATTGTCAAAATTATTTATTTCTATTTAATTTTTGCTGATATTTTTCACTCTTTTGATGTTTTGTTTGTTAATTTTTAATTATCTTCCAAATTTTTTGGCCATTTTCTTGAATATTTAATTTGCATTGTTGATTATTTGGTTCATTTCATGTTCATTTTTGTCTGCAATTTTGTGGATATTTTGTTCCTGTTTGATGCACAATATATCCATATGTGGATTATTTGGTTCATTTTGTTTAATATTTTATTAATTGTGGTTCATTTTCTTGCTTCTTTTTGGTTGTTTTTTCATTTTTGCAGCTATTTTGTTAATTTTCTTCATTAAGTGCTTATTTTGTATTATCCCTATCCATGCTTGTGAGCAAAACATCAAATCACAATGAGCAAAATAAGTTCAGCTTTTAAACATCTTCTTACTTTTGTGTATTCTTGAATTTCAGTTTGAAGTTAATGGCAAATTTACCTCAAAATTTTAGCAAAACACTGGTTTATACATTGTTCATCAAGCAACAATAACAACCTAAAATCTAACTTTACAAGTGTATGAAAGTATTTTATTGTTTGTGCTGCTGGTGATTTGTTGACATGGTGGCCCTGAAGTGCATTCTGGGAGTTGTTGTCCTTGTGGTTGTTTCAGCCTGGGCAGAGGAGGAGGTGAGATGTCAGTCTGGAAATGAAAATCACTCTAAATGATCTTTTCTGTCTCTCCTTTTGATTTGTATTTAAATCCTGTAAAATGTACATGGCTGTTTGATTCACGCACATTATCTTGAATATTTGAACTTGAAACTAATAAGTTTTACAGCGTGTTATGATCTTATCTTGAAGGTTGAAAGGCTTTGACAACTTCAGAACGGATTGAGAGAGCCAACAGAAACGTGGGCAAGAATACCAAAAGGTTAAAATGTATCCGCATTAAAATAGTCAAAATATAAGAAAGAACTGATGTCAGTGTTTTTATATTCAAATACTGCAAATACACAGATTCACTGCATCAAACACCAAACATCAAACTGTTTCTGCCGGTGCATTAGTTTGTGCCTTCTCTGCATAAGTTTATGAATGGATCAAAATATTTGACTAGATAATTTTTTAAAAATGTCTGGAATCAAAGAATAAAAAAAACTAATTATCAACAAAATGAACAAAAAATGAGCTAAAAAAGGAGCAAGAAGATGACATTAACAAAAAAAAAAGAAGTGTGTGTGTGTGTGTGTGTGTGTGTGTGTGGGAAGAGAGGGCACAGTGTAACAAAAGAATCAGATGAAAGAACAATTAGGTAGGAGGATGGAATAATATGGCTAGAGTACATTAGTCACTTAGTTACATCATTTTTAATATTTACAGGTTTAGAAGTAGGTTTTGAAGTGCAGTAGTCATTTTCATGTTATTGCTACTTTTCATTGCCATCTAGTGGTCACATTATATAATTGTAGTATAACAGTGAACTGGTGTCTGACAAACAGTCGCACTGATATGAAAGAATGTTCATTTCATAGCCCTCATACACCAAGTTTGATGCTCAAGCTGATGAACAAAATGAACAACTGGTATAATAAAGTAAATTCAGAGTCATTAAGAAATTTTTAATAGCAAATTAAAACACAGATAAAAAATTTCTTTTTGCTGCAGTTCATTCCCCAGATGAGCCCTATGTGGAGGATGATGTGGCCTATGATTCTGAGGCTGAGAGAAACGCTGATCCCTGCACGTCTCGTGGCTGCATGTAGCCAAATCCGGTGATGGAAACGTCTATGTACCATACATCATTTCCAGTGTGTACAGTGAGTACGAAGAACATCATATTCTGCCTTTTTAAGGTACAATGTCTAGGCCTTAGAGGGATTTATCAGCAGAAACTGAGTGCAATATGCATATAGTCACCTGAGAATAAAAGTCATTGTGTTTTGTTAGAATAAGCCTCTTATATCTACCTAGGGAGGGGGTCTCCTTCCACCCAGTCCATCATGTTTCTACAGTGGTTTAGAGCAAATAACCCAAACAATGACCCTGGTGAGGGTCTTTGCATTTTTGCAGCCACTGTAGGCTCTTCTAAACCCACTGGGATGGGCAGAGTAGGGGAGTTAAGCTTTCTACAATCTGCAACTTCACTACTAGATGCCTGTAAATCCTACACATAGCACCTTTAAATGAGACAAAGCAAGGTTCTGTGTAGTTTCCTATGATTAAAACAGGCCCGGGGGCTATGAAAATAATGTTAAAGTATCAAAATTGTCAAAGAAGGAAAAACAGGGACAGAAAAAGCAGCCCTTTTTCTAATATCTAGACAATCACTGTCCCCACTCAGTTCTCCAGGAGACACCAAACCTTCCAGGACCACCAAAAACCCCCCTGGCATCCTGGGATAATGTGAAAGGGCGTCTATTGAATCTAATTATTTCAGCATGAGCAATCAACAGGTACAGAATGATTTGCCAATATGAGACCTTTAATATGTGTGTATAGTGATAATTTAAAGCGATTCTTCTGTCACTGTTCTGCTGTTTTTTCAGCTTCCAGAGAGGTGTCCATCATCGAGCGTGGCCTGTTCTCCTTCCACGACATGTCCTGCATCCGTTTTGTCGAACACACCACTGAGAGTGATTACCTGAACATCCAGTCCCTCAATGGGTAAACATGTACTACCTAAAATCAGGAAATTCTCAAGTGATTTACTACATTCTTTTACAAAAATCATACAAAAAAAAATCAGTAAACATGATGATATGTTGTTCCAGGTGTTACTCCTACATTAGACGTCGTAGTAATGGTCAGAATCTGTCTCTGCAGCGTTCAGGCTGTGTTTACTATGACACTGTCCAACATGAGCTGCTCCACGCTCTGGGTTTCCACCACAAGCAGAAACGCTCTGACCAGTACATCCACATTGTCCTGGAGAATGTCATCCCTGGTTCGTCTGCACAATATCCAACCAGATATGTGACCTGTGCACTAAAAACACAGATTTTTTTTGTGTGTAATCATGACCTCTGCACACAGCAGATACTGTATAATGTTCATCTGGCAATGTTTAAATGATGGTTTCAGACTGTGTAAACTGGCTTTAATCTAGCAGTACCCTAAAGATTAAATCCATTCCTGAATAATTAAATATTTCCATTTTCAAGACAGACCAGCTTTTCAACTGTGCCATGGTTGGCCATTTAGGTCTTCGAGGGTTAATACAAAAAAAGGAAAGAAATGATCAACAATGACTCTAGGGGAACTGCCTTTTGATTTATTTACTGTACATACTGTAGCCCGAGTGAGCAAAAGGTCCTACTTCCATTGGCTTGTTGAAGCATCGAGTTTGTCATTAAAATTTTTTTTTTTCTGGAGACATGAGGGCCAGAAAGTGAAGCTAGAACAGAATGAACGGTGAACCACCAAAGTTTTGGTTTTCCCCTTTTTCCAAAACAGACGGAATTCCTTAGAAGTTGTTTACATGTGAAATTGTTTGGTAAACAGACACACTTTACGTGGCATATTTTAAAAGGAATGAAAAAATAATTTGCCCCTTGTTACCATTCTGATTGGGCAACGTAGAGCTCTAAGGCCACATGTGAATCTTTAGCCCCCTCCAGTGGATCCTGTGGCTTTGTCGACTGCTGAACAACAGCACGAAATAAATGAAAAAAAAGAAAAAAAAAGGTTTCACAAAACTGACAAAAATAATCAAGAAAATCAGCATGAATGAAAAAAGTCCTAATATGAGATTTATTACAGTGGATTATATTATGTTTTAACAGGTTATTTATCCACAGACCATAACAATGTAAAGTACACACTAATTGTCATCAGTAATTTGACATATTCATAACCAGGTTAATGTAAAACTACATGCCCAGTGAGGTTATTATTGCTTATCTTGATCAATTTTTGTCATTTTGTTACTTATTTTGTTGCCTTTAGTTCAATTTTTTTTTATAATTTTGTTGATGTTTCATTTAGTTTTGCAGGTCACATTATTAATTTTTGTTAACTTACTTGATAATTTTGTTCAAATGACAAATTTTGTTGCACATTTTGTTCATTATTAATTAAAAAACTTTATTTGCTTGATTATTTTGCACATTTTTGCTCATGTTTGATTTTTTAAATTTAATTTTGTGGGTTAGATTGTTCACATTTGTTAACTGAATTCATTTTTTTGTTCAGTTTTGCTCAGTTTTTGTTACTGCCTCATACCTCTAAATTTTTTGTCATTCTGTTTCTTATTTTGTTTTTTTTTTGTTAAATTTTCTCTCCACATGATGATGATTTTGTTGATTTTTTGTTCAGTTTTATGGGTTACATCGTTCACATTTGTTCAGTTGCTTTGTTTTTTTTGTTCATTTTAACTTGTTTTGTCACTTTGTCAATTTCCACCGTGAAGACAGCAGTGAATACTCTTCATCATTTGGATCAAACAATCAAAGTCAGGTCTTGAGGAAATGTCACTGAGTAAAAGTGCATTTCTCCATTAGAGTTTCATAAGGGAAAATCTAATCAAGTACATTTAAAGGGGTACATGTAATTGAATCCTACCTACTTCTACTTACATCACCTACCCTGCCTCAACAATAACATTTATTAGACACTTGTGGGCTAATGCCACACCTGGGACACTCCACGGTTCCTTCCTTTGGTGTTTCTCTACCTTTAGTATTTCTGAAAAGGAAAAATAATACTGTTATTAACAAAAAAATCAGTTTATTAGAGCCAAACAGTGCCATCATGTGGACGGAGAACAGGACCACATACTGTATAAGCAGTGTATTTTCAGCTCAAGACCCAAGAGAAAAACATATTATTGTCCTCCATAAGATGTATTTTATTACTGTGAATATTCCAGGTGGAAAATGGATGGATGGATAAAATGTGATGTACTTACTGTTTTAATAACAAAAAATTACATTGTCTGAGAACGAAGATAGAATTTGTCCATTTTAATGTAATGTCGTGTTAAATCAATGGACAAAATAAACAGCTAATCAACAAAATGATCATATTTAAATAATTTAGGTTTTTTATAATTTTTTCCCACAAGAAATGAATGGAGAACTCAAACGGAATGTTTGCTACTGCCTTTGATGTTTAATGTTCCTTCAACCTGTGAATCATTGGTATTTCGCTGTGGCGACCCCTGAGGGGAGCAGCCGAAAGGAGAACAACAACAACAACAACCCTCAGATGCCATGGTAACCACACATTCCCTTAATGTTTTCCTATGGGAAAAAATGTGTCAAAAAAGCTTAACATTTTAAAAAATTATAAAGGGTATAATTATGAAAAGTAATAGCAGAGATGTCCAGAACACAGCGTGGATACAATTTCCACTTAACCTACATCAATTTGGTATCACTGCATTCAGCCAAACCTTGTGGTCGTGGTGGTGCCAAGATTTGGGTGATTTGAGCAATTTTAAAAGCACTAGTTTGAGATGCAGCTGAAGGCTAGTTTTCAGTCTGTCATTACTCCTTGATTACTACTCCACCGAACAGTTAATTCAACTCTTGAAAGTTCAACTTCAGAGGCGGATAAAATTGTTGGTGCCCTCTGTACATGACAATGGTCACAGAAATAACTTGAATCTGACAAACGTAATTAATAATAAATAAAATGTTTATGAAAATTAACCAATAAAAATCAGATATTGAGTTTGAATTGTAGTTCAACAGAATTATTTTAAAAAACAAACTCACAAAACAGGCCTGGACAAAAATAGATGGTACCCCAAGAAAAGACTGAAAATAATTTGACCATAAGGACATGTTCAACCAAGGTGTGTCCTCTAATTAACA
>JAQQAE010004183.1:0-19121 GCA_029823295.1 Pseudamia nigra | reverse complement strand
TATTAAATATCCTATGCTTTTACATAAAAACATCTAAAGGGCAATAAGAGTCAATTCGAAAGCTAAAACTAAACTGAAACACAAAAAATTACAGCGGTACGTTGCTGTACAAACGCTTCCCCCGACCAAATATTCGCTGTACGAAAAAAATTTTGGCCGAAAATACTTCCCGGTATTGGCATAAAACATTGCATTACGAAAGCGATAGACCCGGAAGTGGCTGTGATGTTCCTAGATAGCTAATATCAGCAGCTACCAACCTAGCAACGTGCTAACAACAATGCTAGCCTCAGACATAAACAAAAGCCTACAAAACGTGTGCAGCCCACGAGATGCGTGACTCACACAGTGAGCTGAGACTCACAGCATCAGCTACTGTATGTCATAAGTCAAGGTGAGAAGACATTAAAAATAATTTTTATAACTAAATTCATGCATTCCTTTCCATATAATTAAAATAACTTCCTTTTCATATAATAATAATGAATAAATGTGCATGTACATGTGTGTAATATATACTTTATACGGGAGTTTTCGTGGGTCCCGGTTTACATATAGTCCTATGCGTGAAACCTGTCCGGCTGTAAGTAATTATCGCTGTACGAGCCTCACGCCGGAATGGATTAATTTCATACAGCGAGGTACCACTATACATAGAAGTTAAAATTATATCTAAAACCAGTTAAACCTGCAAAATGTCATTGGTCTGAAAATATACAGACAGAAATCTACGGTTTCTATTTCACATCTCGGCTCACGGGACTTGTCACTTTGCTGTAGTTTGTGATTCAGACGGTAAATCCTTAAGCTCTCCTTCAGTAGAACAGAAACCCGGGCAGCTGTTGAGGTTTCATTGATATTCATGCTCAGCAGGCCGAGACGCCCACAGAGGCTGAATGAGGGTCCGGTCAGGAGCTCTTTATCCTGCACAGTGAATTAAAACTGATCTCCTCACACAGCATCTTCTGTTTCCACTTAATTCTTGTCCTACCGCCACGTCGTTCGACTATCCAGACTCATTTCTATTCTGCTGTAGCAAAAATAGGTGATACCACAAGAAAAACACCTGTAAGATACATAAGACATATTCCTTATGTGCAGTTATCTGTCACCCTCCTATTTAATAAACTTACACTGAATACAGTGCATGGACTGTAAGTGGGTTGGCCTATAGTAAAAGCAGCCTAATTTATTCATTTTCCACATTCCAGCCTTTGTTTGACCAGAAATTGAGGTCAATGTAAACACACAGTTCATATTATGTAAAAAGTAAAATCGTCACAAAAGCTTCATGCCTGAGTGAACGTTTGACAGACTGTTTGACAGGCTGGATGTTTTCAGATACCCCAGCCGTCACTCTACTCCATCAGTCCACTTTACACTGGTCCACACAAAACTAATCTAAATAATATGACAAGAAGGCCGTGACTTGGCTAAATCCCCCAGCAGTGGGCTTTATATGTGCTTTCCACAGAAAAAAATCCATGTGGGGTTTAATTAATAGGAGACTATTTGCTCATAGCTTCAGATACACTGCAATGCAATCGTGTCTGTGTGTCTCCAGGTGCTCCAGCTTCCTCCCACAAACAAAAAAAAACCCTGTGCACTAGGGGTTAGGTTAATCGGTTCCTCTAGAAATTGTCCATAGGTATGAATGTGAGCGTGAATGGTTGTCAGTCTCTACAGTATATGTCAGGCCTGCCATGACCTGGCGAGTCATCCAGGGTGTAACCTGCTTTTGCCCTAAATCAGCCCCCCCCGACCTCTGTGAGGATAAAAGGGCAGGAAATTGATGGATGCTATGAAAATAACCTCTAATATACTTACTATAACTTACTACAGTGTTAGACAAACTTTGTTCTTAAATTTTTTTGTTCATCAGTCAGGCATAATATGGGCAGTTTTAGAGATCTAGATTCAGAGCATAGATCTACAGAGCTCAAAAGACAATTTTTGCACTATGTAACCCAGTGACCTCATTAAATATGCAAAATAGTTCAGGTCACCATGGTAACCCTCCTCCCTAGTGGGAGTACTCAGAAGTAAAGTTTAGTCACTCTACGCCCTAAGGTTGATAATATGAACATATGCAAAGTTTGTAAGTGGAATACCTAACTCAAAGACCCACTGATCTTCAAGGTCAGTGTCAAGGTCACTTGGTACACTGTAGGGTATCCACCTAGGTGTAGTAGGCACATATGAAATTTCAGAGCCCCAGCAACAAAGGCTACGTCTGTAGAGCCCAAAATGTAATTTTTGCACTTAATGACCCTGTGACCTAATTAAATGTGCAAATTAGGGCAGGTCGCCCCAGTCTCCCTTCCCTCTAGTGAAGTATGGTGACCCTAGGCTATGGGGTTGCAGAGAAATACAGTAGGTAGAAATGTTTGAACGGATGGGCAGACGGACGGATGGACGGAGACTGTTGCTATAGCCTCCTTCCGGGGCCTATCGCCTCAGCAGAAGATAATAACTAAAATCCAGAGTGAAGTGTGAAAGGAGGCATTTAGATAAGCTATGTAACTATGCTTGGAATTAGCTGCAAGATTATCCGGATCTCAAGGAATTTGTCAATGATTAATTATAATAGAAATAGACTGAACTTTATTTCTGTTCTGCTGGTGAGTACAGAGAACAGCCGTTTGCAATGAGGACAATCTGTCTGTAGAGCAATCTACTGTATGTCCGGGATCATATGCAGAAATGAATGACAACAAAAATACAATAATTATCACTTCATACTGATATTGGAAAGGTTTGATTTCTGTACAGTAATAGGATCCGTGTAAATTCTGCACATTTCACCTATAAACACCAGTGCATCACTGGGCAGAAAACAACCCCATCATCATCATCTCAGAAAGTCCACAATCACAGAGACAAAAGCACAATCTGGACAGATATAACACATAAATCGCATCATGTTAATTTTATATTAAGATCCTCAATAATGTCATGAAACCCACATTGTACTGTATATTTGCTTGCCTGATCTGTTAAATAAAGAACATAAACACAGCTCGCATCTGTTATAAACCCAGTGCTGGTGGTTGCTGGCATCTTCCAAAGTCAAAGGTCAGATAGCACATTACACAGTGGATTTTATTACCTAACCGTCTCTCTGTGCTGCTTAGCCTCATGGACCACATTCCACCTCTGTTTCTGTCTGTTTCGCTGCTGGAAACAGAAGATGGAGGACACATGTAGGTGAATCAGGTCCTGGGAGAAACCTGGGTTCCCCATTCTCTGCTTGTGTAATGAGACACTGGCAGCACCAATAGCTTTTAGCTCTTTTAGAGAAGGGAGGGTAGACTTGCAGCAAATGATGCAAATGTGTGGTAAATGCTGCAGTTCTTATCTGACGCTTTGTCACTCGCTTCAGCTCATAATTGCATTTATTATTTACTATTCGAGGCTTTTATCAGCGGATGATGTCCTCCAGCTTCCTGCAGAGTAGAGACAATTACCACTGGTGGGTAGAGTACACAGAAACAGTACTCAAGTCAAAGTACTCTTACTATCTAATTCTAGTCACTCAAGTAGAAGCAGAAGAACTGGTACTCACAAACAGTACTAGAGAAAAAGTAAGAGTAAGTAAAAAACTAGTCAAGTCCTGAGTAACTTCATAACATGGAATTTATTACAGCATGAATAAAAAAATAACAAATTGATAAATAAAATGAAGGAAAATGATCAACAAAATGAACAATGTAATAATAAAATGAACAAAATGATCAAGACAGCAATGAAAAGCAAATTATTTTGGTAACTTCTCTGATCATTTGGCTAATGTTTTTCCCATTTTCTTGATTATTTTGTTCATTTTGTTGGTTCATTTATTCATTTTAGGCAGTGGCACATGCGCACTCACTTGTAGAGGCTGCCACATTCGTAGTCCGCGGACTGACTGGTTTCTGCCCAGATCCAGTGTTATCGTAGCAGGGAAGTGGCTACACGTACAGAGTCCGAATTAGGAGTAAGTACACCGTGACATTTAGTGACTCCCAGCAACTTTTAAGGCAGCCAATAGCGACTTTCCTTGATGAGGAGTTAGCAACACTGCTGCTAATATGGACTCCGTACATGCAGCCGCTTCCCTGCTAATCCGGACAGAGACCAGTCAATCTGACTACTAATGTGGCAGCCTCTACCAGTGTGTGCGCGCATGTGCAGAAAGTCTGTACGTGCAACCTTTTTGCTGGGTTATGGAAAAACCTGTACTCGTAGCTACTGCTTGCGTTTCATTTGCCATATTAATAATTTTTTGCTCATTTTATTGAGCATTTTGTTCTTGTTTCATTCATTTTATTCCTTACGCTGCTACTTTCGTCACTTATTTTGTTCACTTTATTGATAATTGTATTGTTCCTTTCTGTCATTTTTTTTTTTGTCCATTTTGGATGATCATGATCAGACTCAGTCAAGTATCCCTAACACCTTTTATCCGGAGGGGGATATGTCACTGAGCCTTGTTTTGTTCTGCTTAAATACCAGTGGTGCTGTAAATGCCAGTTGCATGTGAAGCGATGGGGGATGGAGCGCGGGGGCGATGACAGCAGATCCACATGTAGGCCGGGTCAGGGTGAAGAGACGAGTTCACTGCTGTGTGTGCATGGTACTCAAACGTTATGGACATGTTTAATACATGTGGAGAAAATGAGCTAAATGTGCGTGTGTGTGCTGCACAAAAAGCAGACGAGCGGCATCAAGCCTCTGTTTCATTCATCAGAGCAGCCCGTCGGATTTTACAGTCAGCTACGTTTACGACCCGCTTCACTGAGACTCAGCCTCCTCAATCTGTCCAGAGCTGCACAAGTTCATAATATTATGTAGTTGTATTCATTTTGTTGATTGTGTTGCTAATTTTGTTGACATTTATTCATTATTTTTACAGTTTTTGTTCATTTTCTTGGTAATTTTGCTGATATTTTAGTCATTAGTTTGCTGGTTTTGGCTAATTTTTCTTTTCCTTGTTGATATTTTATTACTCATTGCATTTCTTTCTTTATTTTGTTGATAATTTTGCTACTTTTCATTTTCTTAACAGTTTCTTAATTACTTTTCTAATTTTTTGTCATTTTGTGTTAATAGTTCGATTTTAATTTTGCTCATTTTTTGTCATTTTGTTTATGCTTTCGGAACAGTTGCTGATAATTGCTGATATTTTGTGATTATTTTGCCACCTTTTGGTGCAGGTTTTATCATTGATAATTTGCAATTATGATCTGTTTTGTTCATTTTCTGTTCATTTTTTCATTCACACTGTTGATCATTTAAGTTTAAATGCTTGAGTCGAAATAAATAAAATCTGTGCACTGTAGCAACATTGGCCAGGACTGGAATTATCATTAAATTGTGCAGCCCTATGGGAGAATTTTGCAATTCTGCTGAGCCCCAACAACAGTAGGTGAATTTTAGGGAAAGGATTTTCGAGTTAGAGTGTGAACGTCTGCACATTAAGATGAAGAAAAGGCCTGTGGATTTAGGAATATGACAAGTTTATCTTTCCACAGAAGGTGTTCTGCCGTGACTCACTCGTATATTCATGCAGAGCAACATGCCAGATATTCACAGTATGTGGTCAAGGCTCCGAAAACACAGGTTGACTGAGTCATGAGTATGTACGACAACATGAGAGAACGTTAAAAGAAGTAACTGCACATGCTGAAACAAAGAGTATATTCAAGAGCAGTGAGGGGGAGGAGGACAGATCACGTGAATATGTATGTAAACGTGCGTAGAATCTAACTCGAGTAATTTAATTTTGTCTTCTTTTTTCACGTATTTCTTATTGTTTCTTTCAAAGTGTAAGTAGGAGATGTTGCATTCACCTCGACCTGTTTTAACTGACGTCTTCCCCAGTAGCGTCAACTGACTGCTGTGACGTGTCATTTATCAGGCCGGTCGGGCTGGCCACGCCCAGGAGGAACAGCTGATGGATGACAAGTCACAGTCGACACGGGTTTGTCTGCAGGCCACAGACCTCGCTAAGGTTACCCTTTTTGCTAAGTTGCGTCCCCTGCACTTGGTGTTGACGTTACTTCTCAGCACGCCTGTAGGCCACACAAAAATGGCTGGTCACTTAACCCTATTCTACTTCAGAAGGAGATCACTCAAACACACTGGTAGGAAGTGTAATTTAGCAATTATCTGTCGTGTGCATGCAGATACCCTCACAGAGGTCAGACTGCAGATGTCAGTCAAGTTTAAAGCAACATCTCTTAATTATACACTCAAGGGATATAACGCACCAATCTATTTTTGTCCCAATTTGTGAAGAGCTTTTCTCAATTAATGAAACTAGTTGTGCAAATACCTGTATGGTTGCCTTGATGATAATTCCCAACATGTGGGTTTGGTCACGTCTGACTGATTATTGTGAGTAGTCCTGCGTCTCAGAACTTACAATGCCTTTGTGTAACCAATCCCAAATGACTACTCCTCTGCCAAACACCTTCAACCCTATAAAAAGACAAAACATCTTGGGAGAAAATGCCACAACTGGGGCAACTTGACCGGGATGGTGCCATTGGAATGCTGGAGGCAGGGCAGGCCATCACTCATGTCCATCATTCCATAATAGTGCACTTACACCTGTGTTATTTCTCTAGAACAACAACAGCAGACCAACCTCAACCTGGTCGGCCGCGTGCACCAATCAGAAACCAGGAGCCACAGATCCACCTCTTACTCCTCAGTAACAGCTCCACCCCACTACGCTTACAACAGCAGACACTACTGTCACACACAGTAGACCAGTACATACAAAGATCCTTAGATTTCTTGACATTTTTTGGGCTTTTTTGTTTGTTTTGTATCTGACTCAGTGAGGATATTCACTAAAAGGGAATGAAGAACAATATGAGTGGTCATTTGAATACAACAAACTACACCTGTGATTTTACAAATAAATGTACGGATGCCCTGTTAAAGCCCTTGAGTATACGTCGTCTGATAAAAAGAAACAGTAAGAAATCATGTACAGGATTTCAATCCACATATGCAGTAAGAAAAATGTCCAATGATAATGAAATATGAAAAAACATATATGACCTAGAGAAATAGATAAAATAAAATAAAATCCTCAACATAACATGAGGGTGGTAATTAGAATATATTTAATTCTAAAAAAAACTCTCTACTACACCACATGATTTCCTGAAAAAAGCTCTTAGTGTTTACATCCGAAGGACTAATTACAACCAGATCTGACACTGATGTGGAATCAAGTCTTTTAACAGACCTTCGTCATCTCTTTAATAACAGTCGTTTCTCTTTTTTTTATCATTTTCAGTGGAAATAGTGATTCAGCTTTAGCCTCACATTGAGTCAGAGACTTGCTTTCGATGCAGAAATGTGCACTGATATGATTTGTGTCATTTTATGCTGGGCTCCTTCTGTCACGGTGACTGCAAATGATCTCATGGGATCTGTTTCTAATGAACACTGAAGCCAGTAGTTGACTTTTTCCTGTCGTCTTTTTCGGATGAACATGTGTCATGCGGTGGAAACTCTCAGCTGCTTGACTTTTATGTTTCCTTTGGGAAACAGAAAGCGACTCTGAAAAGAACACGCATTCGGGATGTTTTATTTCTAATTAGTAAAAGAGGTGGAGTCAGTGAATCAGAGGTGTTTGGTTCTGACAGCGTAGACGCTGCCCTCGTCACAAAGAGCATTAAACACAGATGACAACGTTGCCGCTTGTGAGAAACAGCCTTGCTGCTTAACAAACATTTCTGAAAAATGCTGATCTGTTTGGCCAAGATTTAAAGCAACAACATGAAGTATCTGAGTAAAGTGTTGTTCCACCACGTGCATCCAAAGTCCATGGTCTCGACTGGAGGGATGAACATTTATATGGACCAGATTTAGATGCTTATTTAGTTCTAGTGCCATTATTTGTGGCTTATTTTCTGCCATGATCTACAGTGCAGTCCATACGAGCTATTTTTCTCCTAAAAAAAATATCTCGTATGCCAGCGTGATCTACTGTATAGTTTACACTTCCCTGTCTCCTAAGTGGGTGGAGCCAGAAGGTTCGTGTGAATTATGGCACATTCCATTTATCTGAGAATTCGGAAATGGGCTTGACATAAACTCCAGGCTGATTGCGTTGGAAAGTTGGAAAAACATGGCTCATTCACAGGATAGGCAACACAACAACGCACACAGTCGCGCACACCAACCGAAGAGACACATGTAGCAAAGCTGAGCCCAGAGAATTTAAAGGTAACGTTTTCAAAGTGGAAGCGCAGATGTTACTTTCCCCTTATTGCAATAAAAGGCAAGAAAGTATACAGTATGTGCAATGTCCATTACATCCAGGAACAAAGTTTTTCTCCACATCAGTTGTAAGCAATTCAGATCTCATGAAGCACCTCTCATCATCACACACTAGTACCCAGCAGAACAAACCCAGATGATTAAAGATTTATTTTGGGGGATTTTTGTCTTTATCGCTGGACACAGTGAAGAGACACAGGTCAAGGTGGGACAAGAGTGTGGGAAGCAAGGGCCACAGGTCAGATTCAAACCTGCACCGCTGCGATTGGGACATGTGGGTATGCTCTGACAGGTGAGCCACTACTGTGCCCCTGACTAAGTACTTTTTAAAATAACGAGCCCAACGCTGCCCAATAGAGTCTCTGAGAGCAAACCGAAGACGAAAAAATGAAGAAAAACATCCTTTAACCGAAGACGGAAAAAACCTCCAGAAGAACAAGGCTGTGGGTAGGAGGACATCTGGGCTTAGTGGACAGAGGAGAGACAAAAGTGTGAAAACGTAGAAACTGTAGGCACACAAGAGGGGTGGGTTACAACCTGCAACCTCACTGTTAGATGTCACTAGATACTATGGTCTTTTTCTAAATAATGGCTTTTTAAACCATCTTTGATATGCACATACAGCACCTACAAATCAAAGATTTCTTGATACCTGAAAACTGAAAAAAAAATTAAAACTCAAACCAGTCAGTTCAACAAAAACAAACAAAAACACTATAAATTCACTGATGTGTGGAAAAAATGAAAATAAAAACTAAAAATGTCAAGTACATAGGACCTCTGTAGATGCTGCAACATCTGGTTTTACATTCACAAAATCTCACCATGAGTAGATTTCCCATATGATCGTTTTGTGCTCTGTGCATGTGAGACGTTAAATTCCACAGCTCCACGTTTCCTCTGGCACAACACTGAATGAAACCTGACAAAATCCTTCAGGTTTTTGCTTTTGCCTACCTGCAACGCGGACCACTGCCCTTTCCGCCGGGTCCAGCACAGAGTCCTGGCTCTTCCTCTTCCTCCTCTCATGTTTGGACAAATTCCATGGTAAAGTGTCTCCGGGTGGTCCCACGTGACCCGATGGACACGGGGACAACGAGCCTCCGGACCGCTCACTGCGAAAGGACGGCTCGCTGACGCAGGAGCGCTCGCTGAGTGTATCATCATCTGACGACTCCATGTTACCTTAGAGCTGCAGGAGGAAGAGACCAAGGGAAGATGAAGAGGACAGGGAGGGTAGGGAACAAGAGGGAAAGAAAGAAGAAGAAGAAGGTTTAGAGGAAGTTAAAGCGCTATATAATTCATTGTTCTACTCTTTCTTCACACAGAGGTCATGAATGATGCAAAGTTTCAGCAGTAATAAACTGTGATGCAGGGAATAAGTAGGAAAAGAAACAACTGGGTCAAAACAGTTGCTGTGTAGTGAAAATTGACAGATATCCACCATTTTTCAGTGGTTTAGAGCAGTGTTTAAACAATTATTTCTATTTCATTTTCAAAATTTTCTGTAAACACAGTCAGCATTGTCTCACAAAATGCAAGTCCACACATACCACTGAAAACACTGTACTGTATATGTTAGGCCTGTAAGTGGCGCTGTAATGCTGGGTACATGAGCGACGCATGGGACAATTGGAAGCTCATGTGTCTTTGTTATCTTTCGGTTGAAGATGCTGAGGGCAACTACTTATTTGGACTTATGATCACAGGATTTCTGCTGATTGGCTTGGGTGTTTTCCTGGTGTATCGACTACAAAAGAAGACGGACAAGGCTGTTCAAAATGCGCACCCGGTGAAGCTTTGTCTCCACATTGAGCAGTTGGGGAGAGCTCTGGTGGTGCAGAATGAGACGATTTCTGAGTTAAATCGAAGAGTGGTTAGCATCTCGGAATCGCTGGAAGCTCTCCAAGGAGCGTTTTTAAAGCCCGGAAATTATAAATACACAGGATCGGATTGAGAGGTTCTAAAAGTTTTATTCTGCCTCTGAAAGCGAGACTGTGTTATCTTGTTTATGTTTCGAATTCTTGCAACGAAAACCTCCAGGGAAGAGATGGAGTGAGAAAATGAAGTTTTGGCTTCTCCCTCCCCTACTTTCATAAATATTCTGATATGGGGGCAATCTGAACTCTCTGGGGCCATGTGTCGCCATGGTAACTGTCATGGAATTCAACATTTGACATGCACTGAGAGAAGATTCTTGACTTGTCAAGGTGAACTTTTTTTCTATGGACATGTGTCACCATGGTAACTATCAAGGAACTAAACACCTGGACGATGCTCTGAGAGACGATTTTTGACTTTCCTATCAGAACTGATACGACACAATGCATCCATTGATCATATGCACACTTACATACACACCCCCAACTCTCTCTGACCTTACTTTGTCAATGTTTTGTTAATGTTTGTGTAGCAACATGTCTGCTAACTGTGCATATGAGTTTTTTTTCTATGTGACCATAATTTTGCTTCCTAAGGAGCCTTATTCTGGAAACTGTTTTTTTTTACTCTCCTTCCTATTGTATACTACCCCCCCCACACACACACACACCCACACACTACTTTCCCCCAACTGCAAGGAGCTGCGCTCTTCATGTGATGCAACTCCGCCCCCCTTAGTGGGAGAAAATGAATTGGCCCCTGGGGGATAAATAAAGTATGACTGATTGATTGATTGATAAGTCAGGATAATGAACCAGATAAGCAACAAGACAAGCATAAATTAACAAAAAAGTGCACAAAATTAAAAAATACAAAACAGATTGAGCAAAAATGCATGAAATACTCTTGAAGCGATCAATAAACTGAACAAAAAATGAACAAACTAATGAATAAAATGAACAAAATAAGCAACAAAAATGGTAAAAATGAACAAAAATAACATTCTTCTTAAAAAAGCAAACAATGAGCACAATGTAACTAAATAACCAGTCAAATGAAGAGAAATGGCCAATACTGAACAACATGATCGAGAACATGCACAAAAGAAGCAACAAAATAAACAAAAATGAATGTAATCAAAACACTGACAGAAATTGAATGAAAATTAACAAAACAATCAAAACAATCAAAAAAACACAAACACATTTGCAAAATAATGAAGGAAATAAGCAAGAAAGTGAGCACAAACAAACAAAATAATCAAGAAAATAATCAAAAATAAGAAAATAAACAAAGAAATGACAGGCATTCATTACTTTCAGAAAGCAACATCAGCCAAATTGAAAAGTCTCATAAAGTGTCCTAGGAAGAGAAGACTTTATTATTATTACCGGACTCAGAAACTGACAGTTTACAGCACCTCACATAGTGTCTTCACACCAGCAGGGCTCTGGTTCCTGAACCTAATCTGAACTGGGAAAGAAACCTGTAAAAACCTTGATCTTGAAAAGTTGGTTTTAGACTGGAACCAAAAAAAAAAAAAAAAAACCTTGGTTCTTCATCAAGAATGGTGTCATCATCAGCAGGCGTTCAAAGTTCCAGAGATTGATGCATTAACTTTATTTCTTACAGTCATGATGGACTGTCTTTTCCCTTTACTTTCAAAACCTAAAGTTAACAGAAAGGACAGAATTGATTTGCTCGACTTGGCTGCAGCCTGAAGGAGCCCGATGAGATTTCAAAGCTTAGTGTTTCTATTTTTAAAGAGGAGTCGATATTACGGTCAGACAGGAGAGAAGGAGCTTCATTATCGGTCTGTCACTTCCCTTCGCGTTTGTCTTTTTTGTCTCCGACTCATACTCTGTCCAGATAAATCACCCTCTGCTCCAGAGACTCTAAACTTAAATTGAACCCATGAAGAAGAGTCACAATAAATGCTAGTAGTAAACACATGCAGAGGACTGAAGTGTGTGCGTGTGTGTGTGTGTGGACTCTGGGGAGCTGATGATCTGATCTGTCCATCAACTGATCAATAAATCAATAACTGTAACCTAAGCATTACACCGTCCTCAGAAAATGAAGAGGTGGCTCTACATTCCTACAGTACATGCTGCCAGAACCATGACTCTAAATCCAGCTCAGGCTTTAACTAAACTAAATGCTTTCATCAGAATATTTATATATGACAATTAACAACACAACATGAAAATTAAAGCACCGATTTTAATGAAAATTTCAGGATAGGTTGGAAACACAAGGAGAAAAATTCTACAATTATATTTTGAGGGTGTCAGAGCTCTGTCTGGACCCAGAAATTTTTAAAAATGATTATTCACCATAACCAGAAATGAACACAATTAAGGAAATGGTGCACAAAATTAATAGATGGAATGAAATAAACAAGCAAACACAAACAAGATAACCAAGGAAATGTACAAAACAAGCAACAACATGAGCAAAATGAAAACAAAAAATCAAGTAAATTAACAAAATAAGCAACATAAAGAGCAAAAATGAATAAAACTAGAAAGCACTCATAGAGCGCAGACCTCCACCAAAATGGCTCAGTTTCTCTTCATACGTTTGTTTGGATACGACAGTGAAAACAAAAGACCTTTGGATTCTTTGACCGTGAAAACCTACCATTAGCATTTGAACCTATGCTCATTTCCCACATAATGTTACTGCACCAAAAGTAATATTCTTGAATGTATTTGACCCTCATTACTGGATTCTTTGACCATGAAAACCTACCATTAGCATTTGGAATCACATACATAACATTATTAGTTCAACAGTTATTCACCAAAAATAACATTTCCATAATGGTGGTTTTCTTCTGGATCTAGCTCCGTAAATGTTGAAGAGACGTCAAATCCATGGACACATTATTCAATCAGCAGACATTACTACAATTTGGTGTCAGTATCATTTCTGTAGCTTTATTTACGACCTTACAGTAGATATTTTTCCTCAACCCCTGTACTGTAAGTATAAGCATTCTGGTCACTATATTTGTGTATTTGTTTGATAGAATCTCTTATGGCATTATCCTGTGTTTTTTGTCTACGTTTTCTAGGTGTTATTTGTGGCGTTACGAGGACAAATGCTGAATTAATGTTGAAGAATGCTTTAAAAATCTTCTGGATCCAGATCACTCCCATAAATCTAACTGGTAGGGTGTTGTGCCATTTCTGACCTATCCTGAAAATTTCATCCGTGTCGATTGACAACGGTGACCTTGTAGATCAGTTTTCTCAAATCCACCATTCCGTGTCACCGGTCCACCTATAATGTCCGCTGGTTTGAGTTAAAAACCCTACTTCTGAGAAACCTGCTGCAAACATTCCTCAGAACCCTGAGCTGTCCGTGAGTCAGTCCATCCAGCGTCTGCAACAGCACGTCCGTGTGCTCAGACTTTATAAACTGTGTCCTGACCTGACTGCTGTTCACAGGGTGGGAATGTTTCTGAGTTACGACGTGTGACTCCCTCACAGCGGCTGGGATTTCCATCTGGTCTACTCCTGCCAAAGCCCTCCTCCTCCGCTTCATCCCGCTGCTGGCCCCTAGCTCGACCGCCGGTAAAACCCCACTTCCTGAAAACCCGTCTCCACGGCAACGCTACGAGGGAGACGTTAAAGCCTTACCCAGGGTTCAGTGCGGTTCCCCGGTGCTTCGCAGTGTCTGAGTCTGGTCTGTGTTCTGATGAACTGTTAATGCACCAATGTACGTCTTTATTATTTAAGGTTATGAACAAAACAAACAAGAAAGTCCAGAGAAATTAAATGAATGAGCTAAAGGTGAACAAAATAATCAAGACAATGAACAAAGTAATCAACAAAATGAGCAGAATGAACAAAACAATCAAGGAAATGATAAAAACAGTCAAATAAATTCAACAAAATGAACAAAACAAGCATCAAAATGACCAAATGGGAACAAAATAATCAAGAAAATAAAAAGAATACACAAGAAAATGAATAAAAAACAGTCAGAGTAATGAACTAGATAAGCAACAAGACAAGTATAAATTAACAAAAAAAAATCAAGAAAATAATCAAAACAATCAAAAAATGAACTGCTGTAAATAGTGCACAAAATTAAAAAATAAGAAACAGATTGAGCAAAAATGTATGAAATAATCAAGAAAATTCTCAAAGCAATCAATAAACAATAAACAAAAAATGAACAAACTAATGGATAAAATGGACAAAATAAGCAACAAAAATGGTAAAAATGAACAAAAATAACAATATACTTCTTTAAAAAAGCAAACAATGAGAAAAATGTAACTAAATAATCAGTCAAATGAAGAGAAATGACCAATACTGAACAAAATGATTGAGAACATGCACAAAATAAGCAACAAAATAAACAAAAATGAACAATGTAATCAAAACATTGACAGAAATTAAATAAAAATTAACAAAACACTTAAAACAATCAAAAAACACAGACACGTTTACAAAATAATAAAGAAAATAAGCAACAAAGTGAGCACAAATTAACAAAATAATCAAGAAAATGATCAAAAGCAATTATGAAAATAAACAAAATTGTGCAGCTTTTTCAAAAAATAAAATATTAAAAAAAGAAGCATCAAAATGAGCACAACTGAACGGAAATTGTGTAACATTTTCAAGAAAATAAAAAAATGAACAAAACAAGCAACAAAATGAGCAAATGGGAACAAAATAATCAAGAAAATAAAAAGAATACACAAGAAAATGAGCATAAAACAGTCAGGATAATAAACCAGATAAGCAACAAGACAAGCATAAATGAACAAAAAAAAAATCAAGAAAATCATCAAAACAATCCAAAAATGCGCAAAATATTGCACAAAATTAAATAAGAAACAGATAGAGCAAAAAATGTATGAAATAATCAAGAAAATTCTCAAGCTGATCAATAAACTGGACAAGAAATGAACAAACTAATGAGCAAAATAAGCAACAAAAATGACAAAAATGAACAAAAATAACGACATTCTTCTTTAAAAAAGCAAACAATGAACAAAATATAACTAAATAATCAGTCAAATGAAGAGAAATGACCAAAACTGAACAAAATGATCAAGAACATGCACAAAATAAGCAACAAAATAAACAAAAATGAACAATGCAATCAAAACATTGACAGAAGTTGAATGAAAATGAACAAGACACACAAAACAATCAAAAAAAACACAAACACGTTTACAAAATAACGAAGAAACTAAGCAACAAAGTGAGCACAAACAAACAAAATAATCAAGAAAATGATCAAAAACAATTAAGAAAATAAAGAAAATTGTGCAGCACTTTCAAAAAATAAAATAAAGTAAAAAAGGGAGCATCAATATAGCACAACTGAACAGAAATTGTGTAATATTTTCCAAAAAAATGAACAAAATAATAAACAAACTGAACAAAATAAGCAACAAAATGGACAAACTTGAGCAAAAAACAGAGGGCATAATTCCAAACATGACTCAAAGTTACCAATAGTTGAACAATGTAATAAAAAAAGTTATTTTACTTATGTAAGGGTTTTCTTGAGATCAAAACTAACAAAATAAGCCACCAATGGACAAACAGCTAACCACCATACATTTAAACTATTACAGGGGGGAACAAATGCACCCCCCCAACCCCAAAATCAGTGTGTGTGTTTGAATGTTGAAGTCCCTGCTGTTTGCTGACAGTGAGTCAGTGCCAGTGCAACGAGCGGTTTTATAAATAGAGCCAGAAGAGGAGCTTCAAAGCCACACCGTGTCATTACAGCGGAGAACAGAAGGAAAAAAAGGATCTGTGAACGAGAAACAAGCCAGACGAGCCAGCATCAGAAGCACAAGAGAACGGAGAGTGACGAGTGAGATCACTTCCTGTCGGATGAGGCCTCGAGGCATCTTACTCACAGTCACACTTTATCTCCATAAGCACAAACAAACACAATAGGGTTAACACCAACCATGTCAACAGAGCTGCGTATATTAACCACGATCATCGGTCTGTAGATATTCTTCTGTGCACAAAACAGCAAAGAAATCCTTAAAATAACTTCCCACTGTCTTCTTGTTTCACCAGAGTGAGTAGTATGCTGACTCAGCCTGCTAATGCTTCATTTTCTAGAAACACCATGGAAGAAAGTGAAGTAGGAAGTTTGTGCAGGGAAGAAAATACTGAGGCACGTCATCTAAGTCACTTCTCAAACAGTGGGTAAAGACAAGGGTTGTGCAGGGTTGACCATGAGGAAATAATACAGGGTGAGAAGCTCGGGTGTCCTCTTAGAACCGAGTAGAACCACAGCTCCTCCACATCCAGAGGAGCCTGTTGAGGTGGCTTGGACATCTGATCCAGATATCTCCTGGACACCTACCTGGGGAAGTATTTCAGGTATGTCCAACTGGGAGGAGGCCCTGGGGCAGACCCAGAACATGCTGGTGGGACTATGTCTGTCAGCTGACCTGAGAATACTTAGGGTCCTCCAGAGGACTTGAAGGAGGTGGCTGGGGGGAGAGGAAAGTCTGGGCTTCTTTACTTAAGTCGCTGCAACCTGGACAAGCACTAGATGATGGATGGATGGACAGACAAACAGATGGATGATTGGATGTTGCTGGAACATTATTCATTCGGCTCCAAATAGCCCTGACTCTCATAAAGTTACATTGGACTTCTCTAAAAATACTAAATGAATAAATTTTCATCATGAGTCATGATGGTCAAAAATGTTTTATGGTCATCCATCTTTGCACTTTAGCGGGTGCATTCCATCATATTCCATTATATTCCAGCTAGAAACTATGGCCTCAGATTTGTAGATGCTGATCCAGGTTCTGGCCACTTCACACTGCAAACTGCCCCAATCCGGTGACAACAGGACCACATCATCCACAAAAGCAGAGATGAGATACTCAGGCCACTGAAGTTGTATCTACAAACTCTGTCCACAGAAATTATAATAAACAGAATCAGTGGCAAAAGGCCTCCACAAAGGAGTCAAACCAAACCAGAAACAAATGTGTCTAGCTTAAAATTGAACCAACGCTGGCACCAGTCACATTTTGTTTTGTTCATTTTTTATTATTTTACTTCTTACAATTCCTGAAGGTGGTTAGATGTCCCAGTACTTTTGTCTGTATAGTGTATACCTGTTTTTCAGCTTTCCTTACAGCAAACAGCAGCTGAAATACTCCTCTCAGGAGATGCTGGTTGTTTGATTTACAACCTGGATTTGTATGAAGGTAGTCTGTTCCCACAGTCTAGTCTGAGTAGAGCATTTGTGCGTTAACAGAGACATGCCGAGAATAATCAGGTCTTCATTTGTTTATCTAAAGACTCACTTTATTGAGAAACACGCAGAATATGGCAAAATGTGTGTGACAACAAAACAAAACGTGCAAGAGGGATATGAAACACGCAGAAGACAGAGATGCAGAGGGAGAAGGCGAACAATCGGAGCGAGAAATTAAGGACAGACAAGGGAGGATGGGGGAACACAAACAGAAAGAGAGAGCAAAGCAGACATTCACAGACTAACGGCTACAACGGCTGATGAAAGACTGTGTCATCATCTCACATACCAGCACTACGGGCGCTCAACAGGCAGAATGAAGGCTTGATTCCACTGGACAAACTCTGTCACACGGCTGCCGTCGCAGAAAACAGCTGATTTACATACGTGATGATAGAGCTGAAGTGTAAAACTCTGCCTGTCTTGTCTCCAAATTCAAATTCAGTGATCAGTTAGCTGTTTCTGATACTGTCTTTTCTGTAAAATGCTCAGTGGGCAGGCTCGCCCTGGTTCCGTCCGTCTGCCCAGGACTCTCGGGGTTGTTTGACTCTCCCTGCATCTCGTTAATATGCACAAACCAGCTTGATGTACGTGAGGGAGAGAGGACAGACGGACAAAGATTTCCTGTCTCACTAGTGTCGTCTGTACTCATATTAAAGTGGTGTATGTACATAGTGCTGTTAATATCAATCGGTGTGTGCAAGTGTGGTTAATGACATACGATCACATAAAAGCCCCAAGCTGCCCCTGGTGTGTAAATAGAATCAAGAAAATACTGTGACTGTCTAATTCTAGTGACTCAAGCAGCAGTACTTTTAAACATAAGTACCTGAGTAACAGTACAAGAGTACCTCATGAAAAACTACTCAAGTAGTGAGTCACTGCATAAGGTGGAAAGTCTTACAGCCCTCACATATTATTTTGATCATTTTTGTTAATTTCCTTAATAATTTTGACTATTTTCTTGCTTGTTTTGTTGCCTTTTGTTCAGTTTTTCTTGCTTCTTTTGTACATTTCTTAGCGTACTTGAATATTTGGTTTCTTTTATTTTGCCAACGTCATTGCCCAATTTGTTCACTTTTACTCATTTTCTTGTATGTTTCGCTTCTTTATTCAGTTTTTGTCGCTGATTTTGTTTGCTTTTGGTAACTTCTTCACTTATTTTTGCTAAGATGTGGCTTATTTTTTGATTTTTTAAATTAAATTCCTTTATAATTATATTGTTAATTTTGATTAATTTACTTGATTATTTTCACTTTTACTAATTTTCTTGCCTATTTTGTTTTTTGTTCAGTGTCTGTTGTTTATTTTGTTCATTTTGTGTCACCTGTGAAAGAACTGTGAAAGGCTGTGCAAAAAGGGTCAGCAACATTTGCATTGTTTGAGGAAACGTGCACGCTTCCAAACTGACCGAACCATAATGACAATGTTTTATCGGGCTTTTATTGAATCTGTTTTATCTTTTTCTTTAGTATCATGGTTTGGTCAGATAAAACTGCAACAGAGGAAACTCTTGGATCAGGTGGTTAGTTGGTCCAGTCGTTTGCTTGGTGAGTCACGGCTGAGCCTGACATCCCTGTCACCAGACAGGTACAGAGGATTGCTACCTCCATTTTAAATGATGACTCCCACCCTTTGCACTGTAATTTTCAGCTTCTTCCTTCAGGACGAAGGTTTGCTGT
>JAQQAE010004182.1:0-19122 GCA_029823295.1 Pseudamia nigra | reverse complement strand
GGAAGTCTGGGACTCCCTGCTCAAGCTGCTGCCCCCGCGACCCGACCCCACGGATAAGCGGTAGAAGATGGATGGATAATATGAAAGTTTTTATCGTTGAAACATTCTTCACTCAGCTCTATTATACTGTCTGGAATACCCTGACAGTAAATACTTTTTTGTTTTCAGCCATTTGTTCTGCCAACAGTGGATGGAAAACACCAAGACCTCAAGTATATTACCTCAGAAACGGTCAGTAAAGGATTCACGTTTGGCTTCTGTTTTCCAGTAACTGATTAAATCCTTGGGTTTTAAAGCAGTGTTTTTCAAATTGCATGATTAAAGTGTGTTCTTTGTGCTTCTCAGATGGTGGCAGCTCTCACGCATCAGTTTAATCACGTCGTTGAGCAAGTCATAATCATCGACTGCCGCTACCCATACGAGTTTGAAGGAGGGCACATCAAGGTGAGGAAACGCCTGCTCACGAGTTCATTCAGCTGCATAAAAACATCTATTTGTGGTGGCATATGTCACAAAATACACTTAAAATGAAACCCAGTATTCTTCCTCTCAAGACCAAAATTTAGAAATCCGTAATCTTCCTGGGACCCAAACATAGAAAATATGAAGGCCAAACAAGTTCATGCTGTCTTTCAGGTATACACTCAGCTGTTTTTACCTTTTTGATAAGACGGTGAAAAGAATAAGAAATCTCATTCTTTCTACTGTCTGAGCCAAAAAAAGCAAAGACTTTAGAAAAAAATCTATTGTAAAATGCTAAAACATTTTCATTTGTATTGTAAATTTGTCATTATAGCATTTCCATCGTTTTTAATATTCATAAATTTGTTATCCTTGACTTTAAATGTAAAAGATAATGGAGTAAGATTTGTCTGTGAAGATTCTGTCATCCAGGTCATCGTATCCAAGGCGTGTGGTTTTCCTTCTGTCGACTGGACTGGAAATTTGGTTTGAAGACGTTTCACTATCTATCCAGGAAGCTTCAGTCCAGTCGACAGAAGTAAAAACCACACGCCTTGAAGAGTAAGATTGTTTTTGAGTTGGGCTCGACATTAAATCAAAACAAAGTTGGTGCAGAATCAACAAATTACAAAAAAATCAACAACAAATTAAGTAAAATAACAATTGTACAAAATCAGCAAAAATGAAATGTTCCATAAGAAAATAAACAAATATTAACAAATCAATGGAATCGCCAAGAAAAGTGTGACATGATAATGACAATGGGCAATGAATAATTTTGTTTCAACTATAAGGAATTGAGGAAAATGACAAAATTAATTAAAAATGAACAGAAGAGAAGTGACAAAAAATAAGACAGTGGACAGAAATGTCAAACAAGTTGTCAAAAATGAGAAAATAATGAACAAAATAATCAAGAGAAATGCTCACAAATTAATAAAGTACATCAAAGTATAACAAAATATGGGTGAAGATTTCATTAATGAAAAATGAACAAAATGACAACCAAGAGAACATTATAAAAGTGACAAAATAATCCAAAAAAATCAGTTTAAAATGTGGAAAATAATGACCAAAATGGCAAACAAATTAAGCAATGAAATGATTTAGATTAAAAATGGTTCCAGGGCCCATTTTGATCCTAAGTCTAGGAACCGCAGGCTTGAACAGTTCGAGAGCCACAAAAGGGAAACCGCCGAGTATCCGTCCTCGACTTGATGAACTCAGGTTTTGTCTTGATCTGTCGCCTCAGGGAGCTCTGAACCTGCACCAGGAGGACCAGGTGGAGGACTTCCTCCTCAGGACTCCCATCATCCCGACATGCTCGGACAAACGCGTCATCATCATCTTCCACTGCGAGTTTTCGTCCGAGCGTGGGCCTCAGATGTGTCGCTTCGTCAGGGAACGAGACCGTGCCATGAACGTCTATCCCGAGCTCCACTACCCCGAGCTCTACATCCTCAAAGGCGGATACAAGGAGTTCTTCCCTCATTTCCAGGTTGGTGGCTACAACTCATCGACATGTACGTCTGACTCGTTTCTTCAGTTAATTTCAAACCAAACATTCATCATCAAGATGTCCTATAATGTCTTAAATGCACTTTTATGAATTTCAAGCTTCACAAGAAATAAGTCTTTGAATTTATCAGTTCTCATTTTCACAGGACTTTTGTGCTCCATGTTTTAATTTTTTTGGGCTTATCTGATGAAAAATTGTATATTTTGTTCATTTCAATCGTTGGTTTTCTAGGTCACATGGTGGAATAATTTGCGCTTTGTTCACTTTGTTCACATTTAGCGCTTACTATGTTACTTTTGAGCTGGTGGTTTTCACTACAAAATAAGTGAAATCCTTATTTCTACACGTTTTATCTTTCACATTTAATCTACACGTTTTATCTTTCACATTTAAAGACAAATGAGTGAAAATGGATTCATCTGCAGTAAAATGCAAAGATTTGGTGTCCTGTCCTATTTTAAATTTGGTTAAAATTTCCTCAAAATACATTTAAATGTTTTATACCTAAAGATGTCCTGAGCTCATTACTTCGGCATGTTTTCAATTTACTAGACTTTGCACTGATGCATGCATAATGGGAATAGATGGGAGAAATTGATAAAACTGCAACGATCTCATGCTAATGGAATATATTTGCACATCACCCCTGAGGTTTGTTGTAGCACCAACAGATGGCCCCAAAGTCTTGACCTTCTCATATTTGTTTATGTAGTTCAATCGGTAGTAGATGATGTTTCTGTAAACGTATGTAATGTGCATTTTTAGAAAATATTTATGGCAACGACAACATTTTAAATAAGCTGATCACATTTTGCGACGCTGGCTTCTGACATTTTTCACAAGAGCAAATGCATAAAGGGGAAATGGACACATGAATGAACTAGGTAACGGTGAACATTGTAATTTTTAATCATTGACCATCATTTCAGGATCTTTCCTGATGAAATCTAAAAGCATGACTGGAAGAAGAAACATTGTAATGCTGCTGCAGAACTTATGAAATGCTATATTATTAAGGTTGCATAATCACATACTTTTTAAATTTTAAACATTTGACATCTAATCATGAGGGCAAGCAGTAGCCTACCTCTGTAGCTCAAAGGATGATTTGAGAATTCGATTTAACAAAGTCTGTTAACTGCCCATAAAGTGACATTTTGGATGTTGGCTTTAACTGATTTTTTTTAATTTTTTTTAATTTATTTTTTTTAAGCTTGTTTTTTGCATCCGAGTAAAATTTGCATTCTTTTCCAGCTGGTTTTAGCTTAAAACCAGCTGGAAAAGATTCTGGGTGAAAATGAAGGTTGGTGATATTTCCTGTAGAGAGCCATCCTTCAAAATAAGAGCACAGCCACTAAAAATCAAGCTTGACAGAGTTAAACGTAGATGAAACGGTATATGCAACAAGGCAGACATGATGTCCAAGACAGGAACAACGCAGGATGCAAGACGGTGCAATATGTGTATGTATGTATGTCAAAGTGGAATAATTTCACACCCTAATGATCTTCAAGGTCAAAGTCATGATAGAAGTAATTTGATTGGCAAGAAGTTCTCTGACCTCTAATCGGACACATTAAAATTAGGTCCCTGCAGTAACTATTGGTACTACAGGTTAAAAGCTGCAAAAAGAAATGCAGTCAGTCATCTCAGTTCTTATTTTAGAGACAGAAAAAATATTTAATCACAATCACTCATTCTCAATAATTGTTCCACATTTATGAAGCATAAGTATGCAGAGAATGTGTCTTTAGATTGTCATGAAACAACCTGTTCATACTGTATTTGGACGGGGGCATGTAGAGTAAAAGATGTAGTAAAGTCGAAGGAACTTTGAGTGAACCAAGCACTCGTGATCGTCTCGCTGACGTCCATGTGGCTGCTTCCTATGTGCACGGTATCGTGATAAAAGAATCCATTTACTATGACAAACACTGAGGCACAAACTCTAAGCCGAACACTGTTTTTATCTGATGTGTGTGTGAACAGTTGAAACCCTGTGCCATGTGCAAACACTTGACTGCTGAGTATCTTTGAGTCAAGCATCTGCTACTTTCAAAACTGGCAACACGTAGGTATTTCATGTCTCAGAGCTGCCTCTCAGACGGCAATCAGTACACACATACACGTTATATGGATTATGCAAATACATGTGCACAACAGCCATTTCTGGCACGCAAGTGCATTATACCAAGACAGTTTCTCAGTTCTCCTCAGACAAATGCCTACTGGTCAGTAACACATCAACTGTCCTTTGTCACCAGAATTTGATGCATACAACGATGATGTAATGATTATTTATTGCTCTCTTAAGTGAAATAGAAAGGTTTGGTACTTGTTACTTAATGACCTGAGCTGTATGATTCTCCTGAAAAGCAGATATAACAAATTGCAATATTGCCGTATGGACACATGTTTTAATGCAAGTGTTAATCCTACAGCCGTTCATACAAAAGATAAGCGACGAAAGAGCCCCGGCAAAAAGAAACGAGAGGGAGAATCCGGAGACCCGCTGAGCAGGTCCACCATCACATCCTGACTCCTCCCTTCAACTAGGACACTGACGGCTAATGTACAGGACTGTGGGGAACTCTCAAATCTATCTAGAAAGTGGCTCCATCCGTCTGGTTTTTATCTGTGAAACCATCTCCGTTTTGACAATCAGCTCTAGGAAAAGGAGCACACAGGGAATTTAATACAGAATCTTTGCAAAACTATGAAATCAGGGAGGAGGTGCAGCACAGATGCTCGTAACATCCTCGTCACGTTTCCGTAGACACGTTCTCTTCTGATGAAATGATCTGTCGGCATTTTAACCGTGTTTTGTCATTTTTCTCTCCAGTCTCAGTGTGAGCCTCAGTCGTACCGGCCCATGCATCACGAGGACTTCAGAGAGGACCTGAGGAAGTTCCGCCTGAAGAGTCGCACCTGGGCCGGCGAGCGAAGCAAGCGGGATATGTACAGCCGCCTGAAGAAGCTATGAGCCCCTCCTCGCCGTTGCACACAATCAGTGCCCCCCCAACGCCCCCACCCTTCTGAACCAGAATAGACTCGAGCACAGCATCCTTACGGAGCCCGGGGCCAAGTAAAATGAGGAAATCCTGGATACAATCCCCCCACGTCTCATGTAACTATAGCAATGTTACATATTTATGCAAATTTTAAAAGTGAAAGACGCCAGATGTCTGTTTCTAAAATGCTCCGAAGCAATGTGATTATTTTATAAACCACTCGGACCTACTGCCTGTTTTAACGTTTTTTAAGATGATGTTGGAATATGTGACTCAAATTACTGCCAGATTGTTTCAGCATGAACCCAACCACACTGCCAAGTCTTCTCCTCACTGGATATTTTTGTTTTATTCTGCCTTTGCCATCTTCCACCTTATCTAAGCACTTAACTTAAATACCTTGAAATGCTCAGGTGCTTTTTTTTTTTTGTTTTTTTTTTTTTTTTTTTTTTCCCCTTTTTTTAAAAATGCATTTTAGTTGACTCATTTAGATTTTTGTTGCCCAGAAAACCTAATTGGATGTTTTTGAGAAATTGCACATAAGCATTGTTGTTGCAGAGCTGTTTTCTCTTCCCGGTCAGTGGCAATAATCAATCTTTCACTCAGTCACAAGATACCAAAGCAAACTACCGGTGGACTTTTGCAGTGAGATTTTTCTGATGCTGCAGGTCAGCAAGTGCAAGAGGAGTTTTGATTTGGGTAAAAAAAAAAAAAAACAAAATCCCTTTTGTTCTGCTTTGAACTCTGTAATTCTCAGAGATGAACATGTTTTCTGTTCTGCAGTGTTGATGATGTTACAGTGTTTGAATTGTGGTTCGGGCTTTTAGAGGAGCTGCTGAAATAAAGATTCAACGTGGGTTTAAATGACGAGGAGTATTGAGTATTTTTTTTAAAATAAATTGCCGTCACTTTTGTTTGACTCAATGAGGTTTATTCACACTGTTATGAAAAAGTTTGAGTTTGAAACATTTTCATGTTTGATTTATCGTGATGGACGTCTTTCTTTTGCCTCCATAATGACTTATGTTTGGTTCTTTTGCTTTGAGTTTGTTAAATCCATGGGATGCGTGACACAATGTTTTTCCTTTTCACTGGATTTGCCTTTTTAATGGCTCATCTTTTATGTTTTTGTTGTGTGTGTGTGTGTGTGTGTTTTTGTAGGATTTGTTTTTTTGTCTTTATTTTTTATTTAGTAACTTTTTACAGCAATTTCATCTAACAATTTTACCTGTGTCTGCATCTGTTATTTTTTGCATCTTGCCTTTGTCCTGGTTTTGTCTTTTTGCATCTTTTTTTTTTTTTTTTTTTTTTGACGACTTTGTGCATTATTTAAAAAAAAATCATTTTTACCATTTTTTGCGTCTGAATTTTTGGCTTTTTTTGTCCTTTACATTTTTCTGTATTTTTCATGTTTTTTTTTTTTTTTTTTTTCCTACCATTTTTGTACGACATTTTGATCTCTATGAATCTTTTTATGCCATCTTCATTATATATACATAAATGTGTTTCATTTTAGGACCCCCAAACTCCCCATGCATGTGGTTTGAGCTGATGTAGAAAGAAACGCATGAATATGGTGCATCACTCTAAATTAAATTACAACAGTTTTTAAAGTAGTTCAAATGAGCTTCAACAGTAACATGCACATGATGCAACAGTAAAAAAGGACCAGTTTATTGTGAGTTTGTGCATGTGTTTCTGATGTTATACAGATTTACTGTCATCGCGTAATCAAAGCTAGCCCACTTTAGGAGTTAACAGAGTTGCGTAATAAAATAAGATGGGTAATATACAGCATGAGAACATATCTACAACACAAGACAATTGTCTGATATTGCACATTACTAGTAAAGTGCTTCAGTCAAGGTCCAGTGATAATCTACATCTTCCCACAGCTGGGAATGCAGCAAAAAGTTTTTTTTTTTTAAATTATAAAGTACTTAAATAGCAGTAAGAGTACTTCATAAAAAGCTACTCAAGTAGAGAGTAACTTAACATGTAATGTATTCCAACATAAGTAAATGTTTTGTTCATTGTTGTGATTTTGTTCAATTTTGTATATATTTTTTTGTTAATTTGTTTGAATTTATCTTTTTTTAACTTGTGATTTTTACCAGTGTTGCTCAATTTATTCACTTTTACTCAATTTCTTGCATATTTTGTTTTTCTGGTTTCTTTGGTGTGTATTTTGATAATTTTTTCCCATTATGTTGCTTATATTGTGGATATTTTTGTCCAGTTTCTGTGAAGATGAGCATAGATTTTTTAAAAATAATTTCTCTCATTTTCTTTTGTTGGCTGTTTTGTTCATTTTTGTGATTATTTTTGCACTATTTTGTTGCTGTGTAACTAAGTAAAAGTAAGTATTCTTGAAAACCGCTACTCACAAGTACATTTTATGGGGACAAGTGCATGTAAAGGAATCAATGTATTTGAGTACCACCCACGTCTGATATTATGCAGACATATTTAAGTGAGGTTTTGGATTTTTCTCGGAGTGTTTTGGTACGGTATTACGTGGTGAACATTTCCTGTGCTTCAGGCTGATCAGTTCAAACCAGCCTCATCTTCTCCCATTTGATCTAAAATAAGCCCATCTGCTGGTTTGTTTGGTCTTCTGCTCCTCATGCCGGGTTTCTTGCACACAAAGCAGTTTCTGTTTTTTCAAATTTTCCCTCCACAGTAGGTCCGGGAGTGGCCTGTGTGCAGCATGTGCCCCGGCCTGGGCCTGTGTGTGGTGAGGGAGTGCCTCTGTGTGAAACGCCAGGCAGCCAGCCGTTCCTTTGACACGTCCTGACAGGAGATTAACAGTTCTGCAACTGGAAGCAAAGAAAAATCTGAGCCACGTGCTGTAAACACGTGATCGAGCAGATAGTGAGGAGGTCATAAAACCACCCTTCGCTCCCTCCCTTCTGGCTCTGCACCAGAGTTTGAATCAGGCAGTTTCCCAGCGGCGGTGCTTGTGTGGTGGGAAAGACGGGGTGAAGCCTTTGTTTGCATTCCTTCGACTGAGGTCGAAACATTAATTTTGAGCCAACAGTTTGCTTTTGAATGAGTCTGTTGGTGCAGTGCTTCTCAAATGTTTCACTTCCAGGTCCAAAATGAAATGTGTCAATTCCACGGGGCCCAGAAATCCATTATAAGCTGCCATAATATCAATTTTTACTGTAAATCAATCCAGGTAACATAGAATTACATGACTTTATTATTTTGTAAATGTAGAAGATAACATGTATGCAAATGAAAGATGAACTCAAATAATGTACAACATAAGCCAAGTAAAGAACAAAATGGACTAAAGTGATCAAAATGATCCATAAATTTAACCATAAATGAAGGAAATAATCAAGAAAATTAACAAAAAATGAGAAAAGAATGCACAAAATAAACAAAAATGCAGAAAAATTAACTAGAAATAATAAACATTTCAAAATGGAACAAAACAATGACTTTAAAAATTAAAATAATAAAAAGAATGAACAATATGATCAAGAAAATTAACAATAATGAAGAAAAATGATCAAAAAAATGTCAAGAATGAATGTAAACAAAACAATTATGAAAATAAATATGAATAAAAAAAGACAATTTAATCAAAAATAGCCCAAAAACTTAATAAAATAGAAAATTAGCAAAAATAATTAAACTATCCATAAAATATATTTAAAACTGAAAATGAATGAATGATAGTAAATCAAATATTGAAGAACATGTATTTAAAAATGAGCAGAATAATAAAGAAAGTAAAACTAAAGTTATGAATAAAATAAACATAAATGGGCAATTTGAGAAACAAAATCATTAAGAAAATTAACAACAAAGTAAAAAAAAAGAATACACAAAACACAGTAAATAATCAAGAAAACAAAAGCATGAACAAAATAATCACAACAATGGACAGAGATGCACCAAACAATGAACAAAATGAACAAAATCATAAAAAGTCCATCAAATAATTAAGTCAATTTACACAAATTAATTAAGCAATAAAGAAAAAAAATCCACAAAATTGATCAAATGAACCAAAAGAACAATAATCAAAAAATTTAACAAAACTATAAAGAAAATCAACAAAATAATCACGACAATGGACAAAGATGCATAAAATAGTTTAAAAAAATGGACAAAATCATCAAGAAAAAAAAGAGCAAAGTAAGAAAATAACTGGTGAAATAAATAAAATCAAGAGAACTAACAAAACTATGGATAGAATCAACACAGACAGTGTACAAAGATGCATGAAATAATTGTGAAAGTGAAAAAATAATAAAGAAAATAAAGATGAATAGTACAGTAAACACAGACAACAAAATAATCAGGAAAATGGACAGAAATGCAGAAATAATAAAAAGCAGAAGGCAGAAATGATGAATTTATCCGGCTATGATTCACCAATGAACTCGATCGTGAAGAGATATTCAGAACCCTGAGGAGGAGGAGGATGGAGGAGGAGGATGGAGGAGGATGGAGGGTGAAACAAAAACAAACTGACTGCAGTGTTTGCATGAGACTGTTTCATTCAAACAGCCACCTTTGTGTGGATGAGGACATTATTGGCCGGTTGCTGAGGTTAAAGGGGCCTCTCACACCTTCAGGCCACACATACATAATGCAACAACTGCAAAAAGCCTTTATTTCAGCTTCCTTTCCTGCTGCAACAGTGGAATTTAAAATGTAGATAAGCCAGGCACGTTCCCAAACCTGCAAACCCAGGCACTGGATCCGTCCCAGTAGGAGGACACTGTGGCAAAAACAAGACATTTTTCAGAAGTTGAGAAATGTGTGTTTCTTAATTTGTCCTGTCCTGCTCGACTGTCTCTGTCTGGAGATTTACAAAGCATGCACTGTATAAATGACCTACAAATGCACGACTTTTATGCCCTTCTCAAGTGAATGTCAGTTCTAGCTATGGGGGAAAGCATTAGTCCCGTTTACACCTAGTGTTAAAATGTGACCCATACTCATACATACAATTCAATCCATCCCTCCCTCCATCTTCTACCGCTTCTCCGTGGGGTCAGGTCGTGGGGGCAGCAGCTTGAGCAGGGAGTCCCAGACTTCCCTCTCCCTGGCTACATCATCCAGCTCATCTGGGAGGACCCCGAGGCAGTCCCAGGCCAGCCAAGAGACATAGTCCCTCCAGTGTGTCCTGGGCCTTCTCTCAGAAGGAGAATTGAATTTTATTTGTATAGCGCCAATCATAATTAACGATTATCTCTTGGTGCTTCATAATTCAAGGCCCAGACTTCAAGACTACACAGAGAGTAAACCCCACAGAACCACTGAGAATAAGCCAAGGATGACAGGGGGAGGAAAAACTTCTTTACAGACTGTATATAAAAGATGGGCAAACCGTCTGTGACTTCACCCATTGGTTTTGTGAAGATCCATTTGGATGTACAGCTGCTTTACGTGCCTGCCAAAATTTCAAATGTATTTACTATACAAGTCGCTCCGATGTATTTGTCGCTCCCCTAGCCAGACTACGCAAAAAACCTCCACTTGTAATCTGGAAAATACGGTAAGTGTCTTCAGTCTGCCATCAGGTGTGGCGTTGAACAGTCTGATGGTGGTGGGGATGAAGGATCTCCTAGAGCACAGGTGTCAAACTCGTTGGGTGGAGGCCCAGACCCTGCAGGTTTTCTCTCCAACCAGTCATTAAAGCAGGTGAGTTCAATGATCAGCATCCTTCAAATTAAGGGCAGGAGCTAATCAGTGAAATCACTTGCTTTAGTGACTGGTTGGAGAGAAAACCTGTAGGGTCTCGGCCTCCGTGGCATGAGTTTGACGCCTGTGTCAGTCCTGTAGCAGCGTAGTGATGCTCGTCGCCCACTGCAGCGGCTCCTCTTTCCAGTCTTTCTGAAGTCTCCCATCGACCCATGGTGTATCCAGACATTTTAACAGATGAGTCAGCTGCCACTGTTCAGTCAGGTCTCACAGAAACACATGAATCAAGCCTCCTTCTTGCTCCTCACCAGTGCCTCAGACTCATCCACTTTGCTGCGTAGTCAGTTCATACTGCCCATCATTATAGTTGGTATAAAAAAGCTTGTACCTGATTCTTCTGCCCTTGACTGTGGCACCAGCCCTGCAGCCACACACACACACACACACACACACAGTCCTTCTGGTCAGCTCTTTGGAGTAAACGCTTCTCCACGTCAGTGGAACATAGATCCCACAAAAGAACATCCAGATTTGCAACCACTTTGAATGACTCACATGTACACTAGGTTTTGCTGACACCAAGAAAACATCCACATAATGAGAACACATTTGGAATAGCAGGTGTAAATGTAACTTTATCCATTATCTGGCTCACGCATCCTGTATTCTGGTGATGTTCATCGTCCATCAAAATACAGGCCACAATAACAATCAGGTGACAATACTAAACTATATTATAGAATATTAGATGGTTTCAAGCATTCTGCATTGTAAATGTTTGAAATATTTATGTTCCTGTAGATCAACTGTTCAGTTTTTGTATTTATCTCTGCTGAATTCACAGAAATGTACACATGGCTGATTTTTCCAAAATATGGAATGATTTCCCAGAGCAGTCAAGAAAAATCAATTTATTTTACACTCATAACATGTAACAAGCTGTAATTTGTCTCATTTAGACAAAACTTAAACAGTAAACAAATGCAGATGATATGTGTGAATTATATTGTAATCACTTTGTAGGTAAGTGTAGCATTGCGGCAGGATCCCCCATTTTCTTTCTTTTCCTGAATAGGAGGTGGATACAGTCAGAGCGGGTCTGAAACACATTTCTCCTCCTGCCCTGAATCCACCTCAAAGCTGTGGTGCAGCCTCGGTGTGGGAGGTGTCACCTCGTACAGCCCTGTTTACTCTGACCCGTCGACACTGACAGTAAACCGACGAAGCAGCCTGTAAAACAAAGATTGAACAAGCCGACGCCTGCGGTTAAACACACCGTGGAGGTGGCGGTTTTCTGAAGCAAATGTTTTTGAGGAACTGAAACGTTGTCTTCTAAAATGCTGAAGCTATTGGATAATCAGATCTGTGAACATAACTCTGTGTGAATGTGATTGTTGGTGTGGTTTGTTTTTTTAGGGACTCAGTGGAATTTATTTTTATTTATTTATATTTTCTTAAGCAAAAGGGTTATGTGCAATAGTGAAAATGGGGTATATGTAATAATGCTAAGGGCTACGTGAAATAGTATTAATGGTACATGTTAAAGAGGACTGTGACATTAGTTATGATGCTATTAAGATTTGTACCGTTTTTACCTGTCAATGGAACTAGAGATGGAAATTGGCCCCATGGCTGTAATCGCTCATATTTACATGTAAATTTTCATTAATGTGAATTGTCCCATTTTGAAAAATAAATACAATACAAACACATTGTCTTCTTCTCTGAAGGCTGAATTTGCCATAACCTAAGGATGTTGTACTTCCTACTCATAATATACAGCAGAATAAAGAAACATTTGGCTGTTTTCCTCAGTTTCCTTTTTTTTTCAACCCCGCCACCTCTGTTGTCATTGGTCTATACTGCTGGCTGACGGCCTCCACTCACATCCTGTTTTTGTTCTTTTTCAGCTGAGCAAAATATGACTCACATGTCAGAACCACTGAAACTCTTGAGCGGTTTCCGCAACATGGGCGGCTGCACATCTTTCATGCTTGCTGCTTTTGATTTAAAAAGTGCAACCTGTTATTTTTAACCCTTACCCAAACAATCAACATTTTGAATCTTGAATCACATCCTTGGGTATTAGAATATCTCCTGCAGAGGTTTTTATTTGTTGCAGAAAACTGGCTTCACTTTCACACTGACTCAAACCCACATTGGTTAATTATTACCCACGTTTGTCAGTCTGATTCACTCCTTTGAGGAATGCTGTTTACACACTACTCGGAGCTAATCATTACATAAGGCTGTCACAGAAATGCTTCATATTCACAACATGAAAAGCTTTATGTCTGCATGACCTAATCAAACAGAGCAGGCTCTTTTTTTCTGTGCAACACCTTCAATTTTAAACCTGTGCTCTGTGAAGATTACAAACCTCATGTTAGTCTTCATGCATTTGTTTGAACTGGAAAAACTGTCGTGCTCTCTGAAAACAGGTTTATTTAACCGTTTCGTGCATGGCGTCCACTACACTGGACACGGCCAAGGTGACAGCAGACTTATCGTAATTACAAAATTAAGGCAAAAAGCAAAACAAAATGCAATAAGTCAATGGATATTTTGACTTAAAATGAACAGAACGATAAAAAAGCTAGAGTCGCATTGAAAGCAAAAGGTACCAAAATGGACAAGAGGAAAAATGGACAAAATTAGCAAAACAATGAAAATAATGAAGAAAAAGTAAATAACATCAGAAGGAAAAAAAATGAACAAACCAATCAAGAAAATGAACCGTTAAGAGGTAAAAGTGTCAAGAAAATGGTTTAAAAATGAACAAAAGCAACAGAAAACTCAACTTTCAAATTAGGCAGTTGAGTCATAATTTTTCTTGCCTATTATCAACGAGTAATTAAAGTATAATTATGATGGAATTTCACTAAAGTGACCCACGTGGCTCAAAGTAAGTGACATTATCTTACAGAGAGCTTTGAAATACCACAAGGCTGAAAATGTCATATCCCCAGTTTTTTTAATAATTCATGCATCAAAGTGTTGAATAGGGACAATGCAGTTCAACCCAGTTTCAGTACTGATCTGCAAAGTTTCTAACTCCTACTAATTTTCAACTCCTGTACAATGTGCAATGTACTCAACACCATAACCTTTAAATGATTACTGATATTAATTTCTGAAACTGAAAATTTAAAGTTAAGTTACAGTCTTAAGTTGGATAAGTTAAGTCACACGTATAAAAGTGGCATCATTTCTTTCAACAGCACGCTGAGGAGACCAAAAAGTTTTTCTTGCCCTCTTACTCAATGTAGGATTTCAGCAGCTCGACAGTTCAGTTTACACTTTATAATGCACCATTTTCAATATTTACAAGTCAGGACTGCATCAGGCCAGTTCAGCACCAGGACTCTTGCTGTTGGAACATGTGCAGAATGTGGTTTGGCATTGTATGAAATAAAAAAGGCCTCGTCTGAGAAAGACATCATCTACAAAGCAGCATACGTTGCTCCGAAACCTGTATAGCATTACTATTGTCTTCACACATGTGTAGTTTACCCATGCCATGCGCACTAATGCACCCCCACGCCCCCACCGATGCTGGCTTTTGAACTGAGCACTGATAGGAAGCCGGACGGTCACTCTCTTCTTTAGCCCAGAATCCACAGCATCAATGTTTTACAACAAGAATTTCAAACAATTGTCCACTTTGCCTCGATCAAAGACAGACTGATGTGAAGTAGATACGGTTTGGTGGATATTTTGATCTGCCCACAGAAGGCAGCAGTCTTTCTGGATCTGGTTTATATATTGTTTCCTTCTTGCCTGGTAGAGTTTCAACTGTCCAGAGACATAGAAAAAAAAACTTTGCATATCCATTTCTTTAACACAGGTGCATAAGAGTAAAAAAAAAAATCACTTCAAAATATATGTAAGGCAAACTCCCACACACTGTCTTTAACTTGTAAAGCAACGCTTTGGTGTCAGACCTTCAGAAGACAACCAGAGTTTTAACGGTCATTTGTGAATTTCGAATGGTTCTTTTAAGGCTTTTGGATTACGTTTGGCCCTATATGAATACATTTCAACATAAATACACTTTATTTGTTCTTGAGCCCATGCAGTGATGTCCAGAACACACGTACGCCGTGCAGATTTTGGATTTTGTGCAATGCCTACAGACATTTCTCCAGATTTGTTGAATCTTAGGATATAAAATCCCCAAATTCGTTTGCATTTTATTGATCTTAAATCGTTGCACTATTTGACAGTGCGATGCAGTCTTTCAAAGAGTGGTGAACTTCTTTCTATGCTGACTTCAGAAAGACTCAGCCTCTCTGGGATGCTGTTTCATACCCAGTCATCTTACAAACCTGTTGCCAGTAAACATCATTAACTGTGAGATGTTCCACCAGGTGTGTTTTTTTAACGTTTTATGTGGCATTTCTTGCCACTGACTTAACTTTTATGAAACATATTACCAGTCTCAAATTCAAAACATTCAGAATTTGTTAAAACTCTTCCCATTGTGGCGTTGCAAACTTTTACATTGTTACTCTAGTCAAGCAGCCCTGACAGTCAGATCCTGAGCTTGTTCCAGTGTGTTCATATCAGTGCTCCTGTGCCAGTGCAGGGGTCAAAGGGTTAACAGGACGGCCCAGTAACTGTTTTCTTTCTCTGCTCCCCATCACACTCTCAGACAAACAGATAAGTGGAGCATTTCAGAGTAGAGAAGCATGACCAGCAGCAGCTGTTGGATTAACAGCTGCCTCTGTTTATCAGCTTAGTCCCCGACACACTGACTGTAACAATGACAAAGAGCGGACAAGAACGAAAAAGCAACAAGATGCACAAAAATGGACAAAACAGTAAAAAAAAAAATGAACGGAGATGGAAAAATGCAACAAATAATCAAGGAATGAAAATGAACCACTATCAGCCATAGAATGAATAAAACCATCAAAAAGGAAGAAAATAATTTTACTTTTGTGGGAGCTTTATGATTCATTAGGTTTACTTTTTGTACAATTTTTGTTCATTTTCTTGGGGGATATTGTTGATTTTGCTAATTCTTGTATTCATTTTTTGATCATTATATAATTTTTCATTTTGCTCACCTTATTTATGATTTTGTTCATTTTCACTGATTTTCTTTATTACTTTGTTTTTGCTCATTGTTTTCAGTATTTAGTGAGCTTCTATTTGTTTTGCTCATTTCTTCTTTGTTTTGTCATGTATTGATTTATTATAAGCTGGCATTCATAGCATTAAATCAAAATGAACACAATAAATTCAATACACATATGATTATGTTTCATATTTCTCATTCATGACATTTTTTACATTTTCCTTCAGCGCGGGACTAGACATTAAACTGCGTCTGCGCGTGCCCCCTGGTGGTTTAAACGTCACATTACAGCATCAGCCGCTTCAGGTCACGTGATTAACGCGGAAGTAAATAATCAACGACATACAGCACCGACTGTTCAAACGTACTACAAACTTGTTAATGACTGGGTTTTGGTCCTGAAAAGACACAATGGTTCGCTGTTTCCTGATCCACACCGTGTGCCCCGTCAGTTCTCTGTCCGCCGCGGAGAGCCGGGTCCTCTACTGCCGGGTGTTCGGTCCGGATGAGACGGTCCAAAGCGGGGAGCTGAGCCCGGAGCAGGGACGACTTCTGCAGAAGGAGAAGGTGGCTACGGTGGCCCGGTGAGTCCGCTTCATGTGGCACTGTTCAACTTTAAAAACACGTTCGAACCGGTACAGGCATTTCAAATGTCATAAAAGGTCTTAAGTTGGACAAAAACAGTGCCTTAAAATGAATTTAAAAGTCTCAAATTTGAATGTTGCGATTGGCATCGGAGCTAATCTCCATGTTTATGAGATTTAAAGTAACCAATGCATAATATTTGTATTTTTTTACTTACACGTTTCTGTTGGAGAATGTGTATTTTGTTCAGTTTAACATGTTTTTCATTTTGTTGGATATTTCCTTCATTTTTGTGGTCAATTTGTAAAGTATTTTGGGCATTTTGTGTGTTTAAAAAAAATATATATATATATAAGCTGTGTCCCAATTCAAGGACTGCTGTATTTGAAGACCGTTGACGTCATAGCTGAAAGGAAAGAAGGTGACTAGAACATGTCTAGCATTACCATAAACTGTTTATATAACTGGACAAAGTGACCATGACGCCACCCATTGGTTTCTGAAGGGTCGTTTTGAGGCCCATCGAGTTGTCACTTCCTGGCCCAAAAACAGGATGTAACCATATTTGGACGAACGGCAGCAGGGCTTACGAAGCGTTTATGCCAGGGGACTCATGGGAAGCTAATATTAGCCGCTAGCTTACTGATGCAGTAAAACTTCACCACACAGTCATATCACAGTGTTGTTAGTGTAAACACTTACCCACAGATGCAGTCGAGTGTATGTCATGTATAACTATGAACATATTGAATAAATGGAAGACAGGAAGGTCCAAATTGGGCCGACTTCACTAGCGAGCCGCTACTCTAGCTACATGTCAATCAAACCGCAGCATGGCAGTCATTTGTTGGATTATTTGCTGTAATATCTGAATAACGAAGCAAAAAGTTCAAGATGGACCATCACGTTACTTATTAGAGGATCCAAATAAAACGTTTGAGACCATGATGACCCATGACAAAAATTTAATCGCTTAGTATTTTCAAATGTTGGCCTGATTTTGTTCATTTGGTTTGTATTAGTTTTTGTTTACCTTCTTGATTGTTTTATTGATTTTGATTATTTTTTGGGAGGGGAAATTTTGGATCATTTTGGTCATTGTTGTTCATATGAATAATAATTATCATGCCAAATATCGAAGTTACATTTTATTTCGGTTTAAAGGGTGATTTGTGTTATCCAGTGAAAGTTGAAGAAATCAACCCAACACAGAAAGTACAAAACAATGGAAACAACATAAAATATTCAAAAACATAGAAGACAGAAATGATCTAAAACGTGGAAAAAGATGTGGAAGACAATGAACAAAAAGACAAAAACCGCTGTCGTGATTTTTTTTTTTAGCTGAATAATAAAATATGATGTTAGAGTTGATGAACAACATGAAAACATTGTTTTTTTTCTCCTTTTGCAACTTCTTTTTGCACCTTTTGTATCACTTTGTGTCTTATGATGTTTGTATCTTTTTTGCCGTTTTTGTCTTTTATATGGCTTTGTCTTTTGTGTGTTTCATTGATCAGATGTTTTCGTGTTGTCTCTGTCCTCTTGGATCTTTTACTCCATTTTTGTCTTTTCCCACCTTTTACAAATAAACTACAACAAAAAATAAGTATGTGGCTCCTCACAGGGAGGCCTAATAATTTTGACCTCCGCTACATGAGCACGTTTGTCCACGTTGCCTTGCTCTCTAAGCATTTATTTGAATAGCATTATTATGTTGAAGGTGACTTGTAGTATCAATGCTCCTGATATGTCGTAGAGTCGATATTGACCTTGTCCCCGTGCGTTGTCCTCTGTGACTCAGGCAGGTCCGCAGCGCCGTCACCCTGTCCCGGGAGGCATCTGGATGTCAGCTGGTGGAGATGGTGCCGGGCGAAGAGGCGCTGGCTCTGCAGGAGGCTGACAGCGGGGTCGTTCGACTAAGAGCCGGTGAGCCGTTCTCTGGGGAAATGAGCGTCCTGTGGCTTGCCGTTCAGAGTCTGGGTTTCACCATGATCTGTGAGCCTCATGAGAACCTGCTGCTGGCTGAAGGAACGCTAAGGACCCTGACCCGGCACTGTCTGGAGCACCTACACATGCTGGGCCCCGGCAGCGAGGTGAGAACCGACCATCACAGGCAAACGGAACGTAAGACTAAAACTAAACATTAGTCCAAGACAGTGTTTTCCAACCTTTTTTGCTCAAGACCCAAATGTGACATTTAGCATAAAAATCCACATAAAATACCATCTTAAGGGTTTTACTACTTAAAAACAAAAGATATTAACATGTGGAGTATTGTGCAGAAGTTTTAGGCACCTTAATTTTCTTTATCAGATTATATTGATCGTAAACATCCATTTCTCAATTGCAGTAGAAGTAGAATACACATATGCATTTCCTCCCAGTGCACTTAAAATATTTTTCTATTTGGGACAGAAAAAACAGAGCTCTGGTGACTTAAACCAGGCATCATTCAGCACATATCAATACTGTTTGCGCTGCTTCTTACCACAAGAATAGAGCTCACACTAAATATTCAATTCAATTTCAATTCAATTCGATTTTATTTGTATAGCGCCAATCATAATCGCTTATTATCTCTAGGTGCTTCACAATTCGAGGCCAAGACCTCATGATTATACAGAGCGTAAACCCAACAGAACCACCGTGAGCAAGCCAAGGGCAATGGGGAGGAAAAACTTCTTTTAACAGAAGAGAAAAACCTCCAGCGGCTCGGGGTAGGCGGCCATCTGCCTCGAACGGTTGGGGTTAGTGGACAGAGGAGAGACAAAAGAAAAGAGTAGCGATAGAAC
>JAQQAE010004181.1:0-19122 GCA_029823295.1 Pseudamia nigra | reverse complement strand
CAAACCTCTCTTATCTTTTTAAATGGGTGAACTTGCACATTTTTACATTTCCCAATAATTATTGTCCCCACTGTATTATACCTAGATGTCACTGAATACCACAAACTGTACCAGAACGGTTTATAAAAACCCTGTGTTCCACCCCTTCCAGTTTTGACCCATGGGGCCGAACTTCAGAACAAAATTACTTTAAAGTCAATGATGCGTAGCCATTACGAATAATGGCAATATTTGCACATACAGAGTTTGTCCATTTAAAACATAACATAACTAGAAGTCAGGAAACTGTACTGTACTGTACTGAGATACACTATAAGGTGAGTAAATATGTAGTTAGACTACAAACAGGAAGTTGTGAATATGACAGATTTTTAACATCACCGCTCCACAGTCTGTTCAGAGCTACTGAAGAGTCTCTGCAGCTCAACATGAGCAGGCCTGGAATGAGATTTACCTTTTTCACTACTTTATTCTGGTGATGCATTTCACGAGACCAAAATGAAATGCACTGAGCCGGTTTCTACAAAATTCAGTGATATTTTACTATTTCTGAGTTAGAGTTCACAGTCTATGCTGTGAACTCTAACTTTATTGTTATAGGCTTCACATGTAAAGCGTTATGTAAGATTTACCTAATTAAATGGTGTTCACAGAGCTTTGAGACAGCAAAAATACACTTTTTACTTATGAATTCCAGGTGTCAGGGCTGTTCTTCATTAAGTGTACTGTTCTGTATGTGTATAAATAAACCAGTGTTAAGCTCAAACTATTCTATTGGCATAAAATGAAAAAGGCCACAACTATCAGTAAATTACATATTTGTATGACAGTTAATCAGCTCAGTTTTCATTATTATGACATCCCTAGTATGAATTATGGTATATATTAGTAATAACTCTCACACAGCTGGACTATGTTTGTCAAGTTTAAAGCTAGAATACCAAGCAAAGTGAATGAAAACAGTTTCACTGTGAAATATGGAGTCTGGTTACAAAGTTGGATAGCTACTTTCTGCTAGCAGAGAAGCAGACTCGCTTGCTGGTTATTAGCCTTGTTCATAACTGCAGCCCAGAAAAATAACAAGAAAATCCTAGGAACTATAATCTATCTCTCAAGTCTTGTGTTTCTAGCACCTGGTATGGTGGTGCCACCAGACGGTGCAGCGACGGGCTAGGGGAGCTGGGTGATTTGGTGCCTGAAGTCCACGAGCCCCTTGCCGCATATGAATCACGACAAGGGGCCACCGCCCTGTCACAGCAGCTACAGATCAATGATAATTACCACCTTGACATGAGTACGCTTATTACTGAACAGGATCAGGGACAGCGGCCCAAGCCGAGGTGGCCGTAGGGCCCGATCGATAGTCCAGGAATAATGGCTCTCTGGGGCCCTAGATTGGACTTTGCCACTAAACAAGCCATTACAGCCGCACGCATGACAGCTTAGGTCTAGATATGCGTCCTAACTCTCCTTCTCCTGGAGGCTTCTGTGCTAGAGCCCGCCTCACTATGGCTCCCACATGCCTCAGTACTCAATCTTGTCATGGACTGTTATGGGCAGGCCAGACACATGCCTCTGGCTTTGAGACGTGTTAACCAGAAGTGAGTGATTAGGGGAAGCATGCTGCTACAACACAATGTGTTCCTGTGCAACACACCGGAGAAAGGGGCCTTGCAATGTGACCTGATGATTGCCACTGAGCACTGAGATCAAACACGGCTGCACCTGTGTGTACCTACGAACGCACACACAAATAAAACACACAAAAGCGAGCACATCACTGCGTATAAGCGATGCTGATCCGTCTATGGCAGCCCTCATCTTCTTTTCTCTTTGATTTTTGCCATTTCCCTCCTCCAGATCCCTTGTTTTTTTCCCTTCTCCTTATTTAATCCGGTCATACCTGTAATCGGGCTCTGCGACAGGAAACTTCAGAGAATCAATTAGTCCTCGCCTCATCCGGGAGCCAAGACGATTCCTCTCGACTTGAGCCGCAAACTCCTTCTATCAGGAGTCATTCTGCCTGCCTAACACCCAGACTCCTCTCTCCTGAGCCGGGATAGGTTTGACTCTAAGCCTCTAAAACGTTGACAACCCAAAGCGCCTTTTTCTCGGCAAGCCCTAACCGCCTGCCTCACCCCGGCCCCTTCTCTCCCTTCTCCTCTTTCTTAGTGTTGTTGCTTTTAAATAAAGAAGGATTTGTTTTTCTCTGCAGCAGCCTGTGATAATGATGCTGCATTCTGCCATTTTATCCACAATTAAATAAACAGTCTTTTTAAAAGATTCCCTGCTACTTCTTAAAGTTTGATAAGAGAGGAGAGCTAAGGGCAATCCTTTGTCCTAAAGCTGGTCACTGAAGAGGCAGCATTGTGGAGGCTGCTGTGTGTATGTGGTTTTTTTTTTAATGCCACCACATGGTACAAAGAGAAATGCAAACCTGGGACTCTTCTCTTGGCTACGGCAGGCCCTCAAGTAGAGTCTGGAACAAACAGAACATTGAGGGGTCAGATTTAAACCCCCGCCCCTGTCTTTTGTATTCAGATTAAAGACTAAGGAGGATTTGCAGGAGCCTGGAGTCTCTTGTTAAAAGACTGTGTTCTCCACTTAACCTGCAATTTACCTGTCACTTAAGCCAGCTGCAGCGATCAAACACACCTCTGCAAGTAGAAGGAGCTGCTTTTTTGGCGGGTTTGAATAAAAGCTGAGTTCACTTGAGCTCACAAACATGGCATGATGAATTCCCCGAGAGATGCTGTTTATAGAAGACACTTCATGCACTAGAAATAAACAAAAATTAGACTAGTCACCCACTCTGGAGGCTTATAGGCAACTCATTGGGTGTTTTTATAGTTATTTAAGTAGCCTCCAGAGGTGAGTCTCACTCATGTACACGTACTCAGTTACATGTACTTGAGTACTCTTTTCCAAGAAATATACCTCTGCAGGTAGCTGCTTTAAAAATACTTTCTACTCTTACTCTGTTACATCTATGGTGAAGAAATTTATTTCTTCTCAGTTACAGTTCAATGAACAAATGAACTAAAAAAATGAAAGAATGAGAAAAATGAACACAAAATGAACAAAAAATTAAGTTGATTAACCAAAATAAACCCAAACTAACAAAATAAATTATAAAGGAACAAAATAAACAACAAAATGAGCAAAAGTGATGAAAGAATAATCAAGAAAATTAATAAAAAAGGTACCCCGTAACCAACAAAATTGAAAAAAAAAAAAACAACAAATACACAACAAATTGCAAAAAGACCTGTACAGCAATCAAATAAATTAACAAAAATGATGGAAACAACCAATAAAATTGAACCAAAAGCAACAAAATAAGCACAAAATGAACAAAATAAGCAATAAATCTTGCAATAAGCAAATTCTGGACTCATGTTAATTTATTTTTATCTTTGACAGTAAACATTGTTTGACATGTACTTTTACATTTTCCTGGTCCTGAATCTGTCACTTTATCAATGACATTTAATGTGCCTGTTAAAATGCAATATGAGGCACATTATGAAGTTACTCACTACCTTATTCATGTACTTACTTTTTATCAGTACTTTTACTTCTACATGAGTCATTAAAGTTTTAAAGTAGCAGTACATTTACCTGAGTACTATTTGTGTTTACAAACCTCTGGTAGCCCATGTGTGTAAAGTAGCAGTTTCCCAAATTTCCCCTCTATTTGGAAATTATTGTGACCCAAATCACAAATGTATAAATCACAAAAAGTGAATTGATGCAAAAATCAGTGTTCTTGGCCATTTCAGCCTCTATTTCTTAACATTGCATGGCTTGAAATAATCTCTTGGTTGGTTGGCTACGAATACATACAAAAGCCGTTTTTACACAGAAAGTTAAAAAATATGCTTGAACCTTTTATGTACCATGTGACATATGATGTACGTTTTAACTGGTGACATGTTAAAAATCTTATGTTAATTATTTGATCAGTTTTTGTTCATTTTGTTTATTACTTTGTTCGTTTTTCTTCATTTGTATTCATTTAGCAGATTACTTTTTATATTTTTTATTTTTCTTTATTATATTTATTAAGAAAAAAGTATTTTTTTGTTCAGCATTTGGCTTACTTTCCCTTCATTTTCTGGTTTTGTTCATTTACTTGATGATTCAGATTTTTGTGTATTTTTGTTTGTTTTGGTTGTTTGTCTTTTGTTAATTTGTTTTCATTTCTCATTTAATTTACTATTTTACTCATTTTCTGAATTTTTTTTCCAGATTTCCTAATCATTGTGTTTATTTACTAGATTACTGTATTTTTTATCAGTGTTGCATTTAAGCTTGTTCAGTTTGTTAATGTCATTTTTGTTCATTTTCTTCTTTTTGTTCATTGACTTGACTATTTTGGTCAGTATTGTTTATATTTTATCACAGTTTTGTTCATTGTATTTATTGTGAAATCTTATTTTTTTTTATAGTTTTGCTCATTTTATGGAGAATTTTCATTAGTTTTGGCCTAATTTTTGTTTATTTTTTTTCTTTTTGTTGATTTAGTTTCTTTTTAGTTGTAATGCATTACTTCTATTATGGGACAAAGTCACAGGAGTCACTGGAGAAGGGCCAAAAAGTCACATGTGGCCCCAGAACCACAGGTTGAAGACAACTGGGCTGCATGTGTGGTTAGTAAATTGCAACTTTGTTTTAAGTTGTATGTGCTTTTGAAGGCATATAAACATTTAATAACAAAGCAGAGGTAACAGGTTCTCATTTTTTTATTAGAGCATGAATATTCAGCATCAAAAACATCATTCTTACTTGGTTGAAATGCAAATTGGTTTTGGGAATGGATACATTCGTAGGTACAGAAGAAAACGATCATCTATTTGCATGGCTAAGTATGCTATGTAGACAGAAAACTCGCGACACATATGTTATGGTTTCAATATCTGGTCAGGGTTGGGGAAACAGTGTGGGGCTCGGATAAACAGAAAGCATCCAGAAAAATAAGCATGAAGTACACGACACACATGAAGTGGGATGCAAACCCTGATCCCCTGGGTGGAAATCCTGGGTTTTGTTGGACTGTCATCACCACCCCAACCTCCTCCTGCTAATAAGTGACCTTATTAACTGTTGCCATGGACACACAATACAGTCCATTGACAAGTCACTTCCTGTATGCATGTCATGTGGGCTTTGCTGTTGCCACCCCTTGATAGGAGACATCAGCCCAGTGCTGTTAAGGAAATAAGGAAATATAAAACCCATTTTTCACAAGCTACATGTGCTCTGTACATTGTGGCATTAAAATGACATTCTCATACACACACATTAGGATAACATTCATTTTGTTTTGGAATACTGCAATAAACCACCAATATCTTGCTCATCTGAGGGAAGAAAAAATGAGCTAGAAAATAAAACAAATGGCAATTATGTTAAAATAATGTCTGTCATTAGTAAAGGATGTGATATTAGTTTATTATTCTAATATTTAGACTTTATTAATCTACTTTCAGTCATCCACTCAGCATTCTCAGCCCTTAAGAAGTATGTACCATATCTTATCATAAGCATACCTTACTTTCTCTGCCACTGGGCAACAGCATACTCCTTCTATTCCTTCTGGCAGGTGGAGCAGGCACTTGTTACTTATTATCTATCAGCAAAGAACAGCCTACTTATGGCCCATTCAATTCAATAATAATGCCTGAATTGGGTAGACTGGCACAGCTACTAATAAACTTCTTGACCAGTCTGATTTCCGAGATTCAGTGCATGCTCTCTAGAGTGTCGTGAAAGGCGCCTGCCTGCAGGACACAACGACAAAACACACTCTGAAGCTTCTTGGCTTGATTTGTAAAGCCAACCTTCCCTCGTCTGCCTTACTGAAAACTCCTTCCACAAAAACCTGACCTTTTTTCCTCCATAACCTTCTCCAAAAAAGCAGGCCAAATGTGATTCATCGTCCCCAAACCAAGTCAGGGGGAATGAATGAAACCACTGCCATCATTCTACCCCACCTCATCCATTTCATCCTCTCCAGTGAGCTGTTTTTGCCCTCCGCTGGACGGCCATAACGCCCCTCTAAATCTTCCTCCTGAACAGAACTTACCGGGTCCACGGCAGCAGTAAAGTGGACCATTCGTTTTCAAAGCGCAGCCAAAAGGAGTAATGAGACTGATGTTGAGACATTATCAGTCACTCACTGGCTGACAAAGCTAGTGAGCCATTCCTGCCCTTTTTTTAAAGCATGTGCAGATGCCCACCAAACAACCGCACAGCTCTTGATGGAGCTTTACACAAGTCTTTGATATGTCCCTTAATCTCCACTAAACTATCCCACTGGTTTTAACATCCTTACGCATTAGCCTATGTCTTATAACTTAAGAGTTTATCATTATGCGCTAAATTTAGACGCCCTTTCCTAAGGCTCAAGGCAGCTTGGAAGAAAACTGTGTACATAGAGCGTGCAAAATTATAAACCTTCCGAAACATAACAAAAGGATATGAAAATGGCCATTGTTTTAGGAATTTTTATCTTCTGCAATTGAGCCACAATACATTAAAAGAGTTGAAGGAAACAATCATCTGGATGGAGGAAATAATTTTTACTTAGGCTCCTGAAAGATTTAAATTAAAAGAAAGCAAAACACTGCCACTTAAGCCGTAAGTGAAGGGCAGGAAAATGCAAGACCGAAAACAAAAAGACACTCATCTGCTGCTCTTGATTTCATTCTTTGTGTTAAAGAGGATCGCTGTCTGCTGTGCTTTATTTTTAGAACCCTTCCAATCCTCTTTTCACTGTTCTCTCCTTTTTCCCTGATGTTTTTTCTTCCTATCAAATAAGCTTGCGTCTTCTTGGTTCCCAGGAGAGTTGCCTCCTTTATTCTGGAGGAACCCACCTGTCCAGCTGCACATCAAACCCATCCCCGGTGGGCTTCTCTGTTAAATTCCAAAGTTAAAACCCATTACTGAGCTATCAGCCCACTCATAATGCTGTCTAATGACCTCATTTCCCTAAGTGTCAGCCCCGTCAGTCACCGGAGGCTCTGTCAGCTCTGGCTGCCCGTGTGTCCGAGGGTCTCGGCTGCTCTGAGGCATCACCGCCACGCCGCTGCCGTGTGCACCTTGTCTCAGCCCGTCCTCATCAAAAACAGGATAGAACGCTCAATCTCTGGAAATATGTCAAGGCAAAGTGACTGGGGACAGAGGGGGTAAGAGACTTTGGAATGAAAGTGCAGGGTATTTCATTTACCATATCCACTCTATTAGTCAGAGTGGCACAGTCAATCAGGGCCCCATTTTGATTTGAGGGGAGTCAGGGGAGAGAACTGGGACACGGCAAAATGGCTGATGGTCACGGCGTGGCTATTCCAGCTCAGCTGAAATCAGTTTGTGGAGATGTGTGTATAAAATGGATTATTACCACAAGGATCCACACGTCATCGACTTGTCCTTGTTAAGGAGGAAGCAGGACTGAGCATGTGCGGGGGCTGTCAATGAGGAAAGGAAGTGATGAGAAGGGGCAAGGTTGAGCAGGGGAGGGTCGTAGCTGAGAGTGTGCGTGTGTGTGTGTTCAGGTATGTGTGTGTGTGTTCTGTCTGCTAACTGTCTCCTCTCCCTCACCCGCCTCCCCAGGTCTCCCAGCGTACCTTTCTGTGAAATGATTTGGTAAATATGGAAAGGGGCCCCTAGGCCACACAGGCCCGGCCCCTCTTTAGGAGTGGATAATTGACTCCTTTCCCCTCCTTGATAATTCATTGCTTGCATATGCCAGCTAATACATCAGCTGGAAAGTGCTCTGGCCCCTCATCTCCCCTGACACCTACACACACACGCACACGCACACACACCCCAACACACACACACATGCACACCACTACCCAGAGGAATGAGCGGCTGCGGAGAGACTGAGCATAAAAAATGGGGATGACAAATGGAAGCACTTCTAGATCTATGAATGAATTATGTCTTCTAAATACCTTGAGCAGAGGCAACTGTCAGCCGGCGTCTATACTAATCTGGGACAAAATATGACCAACTTCGCATTAAAAAGGAGGGAGCAGGGCTGCAAGAGAATGAGGCGAGAAATGAACGAGCAATCGGGCCATTAAAATGTGGTGTCTGATTCAGCTTTGGTGGACATTTGCACATTTATCATGAGATGGAAATATCCCCCCCCTTTTCTCTTTGTCATTTTAATACTGCCCCTTTCCATTGAAATAGATTAGGATTATTCCAAGAGGACAGCAAAATCATTTGTTTTACAATAGCAGAGTCAGCACTCACAACAGTCATTAGGAATTACACCGAGCTGGCTGCTGTTTTGGAAGGACACTTTGCAAACTGAAAAGAGGGATAAAATTAATGGCACTTCATTTCAAGAGGTGGGATATTAAATGCCTCTTATACACAGCAACAGAGGTGGATCGAAAGACAAATGGAGCCTATATGACTGAGGCCTGTGGAAAAAGGAATAAAAAGTGTGTATAAAATACATCGGGGTTGCTCACTTGGTGATAATGCTGTTCACAGAGGAGGTCAAAGACGTGGCAACCTTGCTATTGTTCTATCGCCTGGTTATATAGGAATATTAGTGTATTACCTGTGGGAAATGTATTTTTCAGGCAGTGGTTTAGAGATGACCTGGCTGTGGTTCGGGGCTGCAGGAGCATCACCACATCCTTTGGAAACGCAATGAGCTGCAGGCAGGAGGCCCAAGGACGAGGAGGCAGAGTGTGACTATAGAGGCTGTGATGATGCATTTGAGGGCCCGTGTTGTGTGGATGGGAGGAATACCAAAGTGCTGCAAAGTTAATACATATGACTTTCAATGCCCTGCAGAATTCTTGCAAGTCAAGGGAGACACTCATCTTTATGAAAAAGTGATAATGTCAGAATTCTTTGGCAAGTTTTTATCTGGGGACCTCAGGTTTTAAAATGAAGAAAAGAAGTCTTTTCTACTAATTATGAGAAAAATGAATTAAACTGATGTTTCAGACGATGCAGCACCTGATAATAAGTCAAAAAATGGGCATAAACATATATGTTTGGACACCCGAAATGCATGTTCATATCTGGAAATGAAGGACACATATACAGAGTGTTGTTGGGCATGGTTCATTCCCAGGTGTGAACATGTGTCAAAGGTTTACAGAAAGATGGAAATATAGGTTTTTGCCAGTGCACGGAATAAGTAAACAAATGTTCAAAATGACACACAACTTCATTATATGCATGTGGTTTTCACAACATATACATATACATATGTTCAATAATAACATGAAATAAATGCACTTAAACTGAGGTTACAGAATTTCATTTTTCATTTCTTTTTTAATGCCATGCTTTTTGCTGAAAGTTATTGCTATTTTTATTTATTTATTTGTTTATTTGTTTATTTATTTATTTATGCTTTCAGTGCAAATTTATTTGATGACCTAAACAAAATCTCCAGTTACCCACCAAAGAGTCACCACGAGACTTCTGAAATGGATGATCTAGACTTTCACCTACTATAAGACATGACTTATTAATACTTCATTGATTTTTTTTTTGTCATTTGAAACAGATGTAATGTACCAGTTGATGAAGTAATTAATACCAAATGTTTTAGTTAGACAAACTGGCCCAATATCTACATGTGACTTTTGAAGACTAAATACATGTTGTTCAATATTATTTAACAAAAACCTTGTTCAACTCTTAGGTTACAATAATTCAGGTGAATGTTACCTCAAAATGTTCTTTGTGGGCCATCTTCACCAGGCTCACTGTGTGAATGGTTATACTGCCATCTAGTGATGAAATGCTGTTCTGAAAATTGTAAACTGTACAGAAACACCATAGCTCATACAGTATGATGGCGTGAGGAGATTTTTTTTTTTTTGCCGAAGCACAAATAGTGAGAATTCATTTTTTTTCAGTCTACATCAAAGGTTTCACTCAAAACTCCTCCTGCTCTCTTCACCGCTCTGAAACAGAGAATTCACCGTCCATAAACAGAAACAAACTGTAAAAATCCAGTCCCTGCTGAATGAGTCGACTCTGTTCCCAAACATGCTCAATAGCGTTTTTGTGCAAAATGTCCTTGTATCCACAGCAGTACTGTATTTCTAATTATGAAATACCAAAATTAAATGTAACATGGATATATTTTGACCACCATTTTTTTTATTAATGAATCCCACTATATTTTGACTCAAACAGTTTATGTTGGACACTGATAGAAGACTGGTATTTAATATGTATACATTTAAAAATTTAAAAGCCCATTCTCCACGCTGTATGTTAATAAATTGTTGCTGTTGTCAAATTAATGCTTTTCATTTTCCAGTTTTCTCTACGCAGTGCAACCCCAGGTTACGAGATTTATCCATTCCTGGATCAAGCTTGTGAAACAGAAAAACTTGTGAGCCAGGCCCGGTTTTCCCATAAGAATACACGTAAAACCAATTAATCTGTTCCAAGACCCAAGAAAACTCCCATATATGCACACCCGTACGTACACGTAAGGTATCTGGAAAAGAACGTTCATTCATTATTATTATTTGAAAAGGAAGCTATGTTAATTATCTGAAAAGGAATGAATGAAATTAGTATTAAAAATTGTTTATGATGACACATTACCTATTACGGGTTTTCTTCTCACTGCAGAATGATCGAGCAGTGGTTTATTTTTATAACACTGCTTTAATGCGCAAACTCTCACAGCCGTAAAGCGGCCCGCTGCCGTAAAGTGACTCAGTGAAGTAAAGCTGCAACACACAGTAGCTTACTCTAAAGCCGTTTATGACACTCACTAGCATCCTTCTTAGGTCCCATGATGAAAAAACACAAAACAAAGCACTATTTCAGGTTTTTAAAAAAAGGCACAAATGTGAAGCACAATAAAGCGCCAATTTCACGTCTACGTTTCCAGTCGGTCAGCAAGTAACCTGCGCTCCTATCATTCTCGCTCTCATGAACTATTTTACTTGCAACACAAGTTTTTGCTCATGAGCCTGTACAAATTTTTGCCCCGATGTCTTCCTCGTAACCCGAAAAATTTGTATGTCAAAGCCCTCGTAACCCAGGGTTCCACTGTATTGATTTAGAGCTATCCTGTATATGGCCTGTACGTTATTCAGATAATAGAGAAAACAGAACAACCATATCAGTCAGATGTGTTGACTGTTCATAATGATTCATTTAGTTTATACGTACATCCCTCTCCATTTATAACAGTTACTGTGATACTAACTTGCATCTTCCCTGTGGTTTTTGTGCTTCCTCCCTCTGCCCTAGGTCTCTAGGTCAGGTCTAGGTCTAGGTCACTAGGTCTCCTGTGTGTTTGCTGGTTCTGGACCAGTCCAATGTCTGTGGACGTCGCCCAGTATCTGTGTTGTTTGTTGTCCTATCTCTACTCTTTTCTTTTGTCTCTCCTCTGTCCACTAACCCAACCAGTCGACCCAACCTACCCTAAGACGTTGGTTGCACTAGAGGTTTTTCTCTTCCATTAAAGGAAGTTTTTCCTCCCCCCTCAAATTGTGAAGCGCCTAGAGATAATTGGCGATTATGATTAGCGCTATACAAATAAAATTGAATTGAATTATCATCAAAAATGGCCTTTAACCTTATCCCGGCAAAATCTAACAGTTCATTCCTGAGTCCAAGTGAACATTTGAGACAAGTTTGAAGAATTTCTCTCCACGGGACAAAAAATGCATTCATGAGAATGGACAGATATAATGTCACAGGGACTTTTGGCCTCTAAAAAAACATTCAGTCCCACTGAACATTTGTTACTGTTTTAAAAAGTTCTGTAAAACTGATCCAAAGACATTACATAATAAGAATAAACAAGCTAGAATTCACTGCAACCTTGCACAGAATATTCTGTGTTCATCCTTGACTTGAAGCGAATCATTGGTATTTCGCTGCGGTGACCCCTGAGGGGAGCAGCCGAAAGGAGAAGGAAGGATCCTTGACTTGAAGTGAACATGGGTGCAACATTTTGCAGCACTCTGATTTCCTGGAGATGTCACATTTTAAACATAGCAGCTCTAGATGAACTGAGGAACACTGTGCTGATGACCAAACCAGCTTGGTCAGTGGTCTGTGATTTAATGACTTGAACCTGTTCACCACAAGATGAAATAACCCGACTATGTAATGTGTGTGGATTCATTCCTGTGGTAATTGTGTCTTCAAATCAAATGATGAAGCTCAATAAATGATCATGCACTGAACCAAACATATCATTCTTTTTCTAACAAGAGTCATTTGCATACCAATAATAGTTTGCATAAAGGCCTTTTGTGAATCATTCATCCCTCACTGACATTTATGTGATTAGGAGCCTTCAACATCAACATTATTGCATTCACAAATCATTACTTTGATGAGTGGAGATGAACAGGAAAAAACACACTGCCTTGCAAATTATTGCTATTTTGTGTACGTGTTATTGAAGATAGGTTGTGCTGGGAGTAATTTTAGAATGATGATTCATGTTTTTTTTCCCCTTCAAATTCTTTGCCTTCTCAGCTTGGTAAATTGAATTTGCGTCAGGAAGACTGGAAGACTTATTTAATACCACTTGTTTGTTCTATAGAGACACATATAAAGGCAAGATCCCTATGTGGAAGCTCATAAAATCAACCAGAGATGGGGCTTTTGTGCTTGTTTCTTTGGCTCTTTTTTTAATTATAAACAGGATGTTCTCTTATTGTTTTAATAAAATCAAGAAGCTGCTTTGTGTCCCATTAAGCCTCAGCAGATAGACAGAGTCATGTCCACGGCTTAAAGATTATCCAAACACAAAATAATATCTGTACATCAAACAGGGATCACTAGATCTGTGCACTTGTGGACCAGATAACCCCTCAGGATGGAAGGAAGGAAGAAAGGAAGGAAGGAAGAAAAGAAAGAGAAAAAAAAAATCAAATTTTGTCTCTAGTAAGTCACAATTTAGTTTCATAAATCACCATCCCCTCACAAAGTCTCATATTTCTTGCACATTCTGTCTCATGGAAACTAAATTGAGAAGGGTTCAATACAACTGCACTATTTTGAGAGAAAATTTATTGGCCAAATTTTCTGAGTTTTGAAATGTTCAAAACTCCAGCAACATCAGGACAAGGCCCTATGACTCACGCAAGGATTAATCAAGCAAAATTAACAAAATAATCAATTAAATGAACAAATAAAATTAAAATGACAAGAATGCAAAAAAACTTAACAACATAACAGGAAATGAACAAAATTAACCAAATAATCAACAAAATGAATAAAAAAGGAACAAAACAATCTGGAAAATGTGCAAAAAGAGTAAAATAATAAACAAAATCAACAAAAACCTACAAAAAGGAACAAAATAACGCAAAAATGAACACAACCATAAGAAAGGCTTCCCAACTCATTTTAAGTCACAGCCCTAAGTTTGGGAAGCCATCCTTTGGAGCAGTGTGACCTCGCTAGTTTAGTGATACTAGTTCAGGTTGCCCAGACATTTCATCCTGTTTATAGAAACACTAGAGTCATATTTCTGACTCACAAACAGCCACACTAAGCGCATGAAGCCATTCATAAAGCTGAAAGATCACCCAGAAAAAGTGAACACAGTAACGGCAGGGCGAGGCGGCGATGTGATCTCTTCCATCGGTGGAGCCGTGTGCAGGGATCACACGGTGTGTCTCGCTGTGTTTGTGGACAGCAGATGTATAATGATGAGTAAACAGGACGCTTGGCTCTGCAGCAGCTGCTGGGTCGGATGCCAAGTGATGGGCAACATGTTACGAAGGAGTTGTTTGCACTGCAGCCACTGGCCTTGGTCTGATAAGAAGGAATTATCTCAACAACCGGTGCACCTTTCTTATCCGGCCTCACATGTTATTGCTTTTGTTTCTACATATTAAATTATTGTTAATGATTAAATCCTTTTAGAGTCTGTGCCTGACACAGCAAAGGCACCATATGGTTTACAAGCAAATCAGAGTGAAGCTTTGTGTATAAAACATATATGGCAGGTACTGTAAACTCTACTCCAGCATTTTATTTACTACTGTCACCATAGAACCACAGCATTACAGAGAAATTTACTGAAAGATACAGACAACTATTTGTTCCCGAATAATATGAAACAGCTCAAGGACAGAAGTAATGAAAGCATGAAAAAATAAAAGCAATTCAGTCATAATGTGTCAAAAGTTGGATGAGATTCAGTAGGTTTACATGGAAACAGCTGCACACTCACACAGATATATCAGCAGTCACAGTAGATCATAAATGCAGCATAATCTGCCCTAACATGACTCATATACAGCAGAAAGTACATACACAGGCACTTGGATTAAGGTTTCATCTCCTGTTTCTATTCCTACCAGAGTATACACACAAAACATTCAACAGTATAACACACGAAGTAGTTCCGTATTTACAATAAGTGTTGGAAATCATAAGACGCAAACCCCTTTTTCTAGAAAAGTTGGCACATTTTACAAAATACAGTAACACCTTACATCTGCCATTTAGCTCCCAAAATTATAAAAAAAAAACATTTTCAGTGTTGCCATTGATCAACTAAATCATATTCTGATGCCTTCACGACATTCAAAATGTACGGAGGTATGTGTGCACTGTGTTACACTGCATGTCCTTAAATGAAACACTTGTGAGAGCAACATTGTCCACACTTCCTGATGTCTTGGAAAGACACCAGACTGTTGACTGTTTGATACGCAGGCCGGCAGATGAAGCCATACCACCTTTGGGAGGAAAACAGCGTAACATATTGTATGTAGACACCCTCACAGCAGGACACGGTAGATATAGTGAAAAAACTAAACTGATCCATCTCTAATCACATCCACCTCTGAGCTACGAGCATGCTGTGCTACTGCTATACGAGTAGCAGTAGTATGCTAGCTAACATAATTTTTTTTTTTTTTCATATAAATCTTGCAGATCTATTGTGTTTCACTGTATTCAGACTCCATATGTGAAGTTTACATGCAGCAGAGGGGAATGTAGATGCCAATTTAACTCTGGTGCTTTTATTACACGTTTGCTTTGTGTCACTATTTCAGTGTGTACACTGCCTGGCCAAAAAACAGGTCACCACCTGGATTTAACTAAGCAAATAGCTACGAGCCTCCCATTAGATAATTGTAAAAAAAAAAAAAAACAAACACACAATAGTAGACCTCAGGACTATGTTTAAAAGTGAAAGTAAAGGCAGCTCAAAGGATTGGGACTAAACAGCTGTGTAGCCTTAAGAAACCCACTTATCAGTGAGGCTAATCAGAAAAAAAGGCTTCAGTTTGCTAGGGAGCATAATATTTTGTTGTTCTGCCTTTTGCTTTGATTACGACACACATTTGCTGTGGCATTGATTCAATAAGCTTCTGCAATGTCTCAACATTCATTTTTTGCCAAGATTTTAAATTGATGATGGGAGAGTCGGACACTGTGCAAAGTCTTCAACAGCACATGAAAGGAAATGCTTTCACTTTCACTATGACACATAGCCCTGAGTTCTACTGTTGTTTTGGTCATGGTCAACAGTTGGTCATGTGACAATTTACTCATTTAACATGTGACATTAGACACATTTCATCGAAACACTGCATTCTTTCAATATTCACTGAAAACACATTGGATTATCACTCAGTTACCTTTTTTTTTGAGCCCAATAAACAAAAATATTTTTGTGGCCAGCATTGTGACCAATGGGGTGAAGTTTAATCACCCAGCATTAGTGCATTGGTGCGATGATGTGTTGGGATGTGGTGTCATGGCACAAAACGTGGAATTAAACCGCAAACCAATTTTAAATATCTATTGAATCTGAGTAGAGACTAAGACAATATAAAGTCTGATTTGCACCATCCTGTACCATTTCCATTATCTCTGTTTTTTGGGATCAGATCTCTATTGACATCCTGGAAAACATAAACCACCGCATATGCCCACACTACAGTGTACATGTGAATTTGTGATCAGCTCTGGGTTATCTATGTGGGTGGACAGGGCAGCAGTGAAACACGCTGAGGGTGGTGAACACAACATGTCTTGTGGCTGCTGCATTGCATTCTGGTCTATTAAGGCTTCTGTCTGTGGACATGCTGGTTTCTGTTCCTCTTTTTTTCTGACTGATGAATTCCTCCTTGACAACAGAAACATTTCTGTTAAACCTAAAGCGGGCGGACGCCTGACATTTACTGTCCGTGTCCGACACAGCGTGATGTCGCTACATGATGTCTGATGGGCTGTAATTGGCCAGACATCTCTGAGTGAACACGCTATACAAGCATTTCCCAAACTTTTGTGCCACAAGACACAGAAATCCGGCTTCTCCATATAATAGCATTGTTATGTATGTCCTATATACTGTAAATGTAAAAGAGAAGATGTATTGAATTTTAATCCTATTTTGTCCATGGTGGTTCAATGTGAAAGCTAGTCTACACATTATATCACAATGATCAAAATAGGCACTACATGAACAAAAGGAAATCATGAAGAAACAACAAATAAGAAAACATGAATTACATATTCAATAAAATGAGTAAATATAATAAAAGAAATTGAAGAGGATAAGCCAGCAGTCAGAATAGTATCACTTTGACCAATAAGGGAAGATCTGAGAAGCAAGTGATCAAATAAAGTTAGGAACCATTCTAAATTTATTGTCATCAATCAACAAAGAACCTAAATGAGCAAATATGAACAAAAATATGTAAACAAATTAATGACAATGAACAAAATGAGTATAAATAAACAACATGACCTGTTATGATTTGAAAGGAGCCAAAGCAGTTATTCACAGGAAATTGATGAAGCTTACATTATTTACAGACGTGGATAAAATTGTTGGTATCCCTCTGTAAATGACAGAAAAACCCAATAAGTCAGTTTGCTGATGACAGCAATTTTCTTAAAAACAGTCAAATGATTCATAAAGCTCTCAGCTCAAATTCATTGTTTTCCAAGACATCAGGTCTCAATTGAAATATCAGTAAATGTGAGATTCTTCCTATACATACATGTCAATATGTGTATATTTCATCAATCCAAGTGGAAAATGAAGATAAGTATTTGGGAATACTCATGTCTAGAAATGCAATCAGGAAAGAAGATATTAATATCTCTAATCGGTTCACAGATATGAAGAAAAGTCATTGGTCAACAAGAGACTTGACTATCTCTGGTAGAAACATATTGACTAAAGCTGAAGGTGTTTCAAAAATTATCTTTTAATTCCTGTGGAAAAGCAAAACTCATATTAAAAGATCACAACATTTTATTAAAAGTTATGACAAGGGTGGAATTAATGCCCTTGATTTTGAGGCCATAGTTGACACATTGAAATTCAGCTGGTTGAAGGAACAAAAAAACTCCACGTGGTTCCATATTCCAAGTTCAATTTTTAAACAAATAGGTGGAATAGAATTTCTTTTGAAGTACAATTTTGATCTCAGTAAAATACCTGTCTCATTATCCAGGTTTCATAAATAAATCCTTCAGTTTTGGAAATTAATATTTAGTCATATTTAGTCGATCATTAGTGCTAGGAAATCAACATTCATACAAGACTGGTTTGATAAGGACATTGTATTTGTTAAAGATCTATTGGACGATAATGGTGACCTTTTGAACTACTCAAACTTTATAGATAAGTACAATTTACATTGCAACTACAAAGTTTTTCACAAGGTTTGTAAATAAATCAGTGATTTAGTTCATCAAGAATCCACTTGCGTACTCTCACACAACTGTTTCAATGCTCATTTTGGAGGTGAATGATTGTAATTTGGTTGATTACAAGTGCAATAATAAACTTATTAAAATGGGTACGAGAGAAAGGATTTAACATGATTTCAACTGAACCTCCTTTAAGAAACGACCTGGCACAAACATTCGCGCAATTAAAACTCAAGTTCACTCTAAATTTGAGAAATGGCCCATATCTCGAAAAGTGAAAGAGACTCACTTTAACGTTATCGACAACATATACTGTATCTGGGAGGTCGATTTCTTAGAAGAACATTTGGACTTGATGTTGACCAAGGCTTGTGGTTTTCCTTCTGTCGACTGGACTGAAAATTTGGTTTGAAGACGTTTCGCTACCGAACCAGGAAGCGTCTTCAGAACCGAAGAAGCTCCCTGCAGCGGTAGCCGTGGATACCGTGACCTGGATGACTGAGAATCTCCGCAGACATTTGATGTTGATCTGTGCTCATTCTGCAACTGCAAAGATGAAGTCATGGATCATCTGTTTTCTGAATGCAGCCGTTCTCAAGAGTTGTGGAAGCGTATTAGAAGTCGGAACAATCTCAAAATGAACATTCCTCCTCTTACCATCTCACATTTTATTTTATATGGACAACCTGGACTCCTCATCTTCTCATGTCATCTTCATCTCATCTTCGCTGCAACAAATGAAGAGGAAATAAACCCTCTTTCCCCCGTTTTATGAATGAATTTAAAACTGTTTAATAACCCTCTAACTACTTTAGGAAACTGCTAAAATCATCATCCAAAACATATCTAAATTGTTATTGTTATTCAATAAAGTAAAAAAAATAAAGATAAAAAGCTTGTCTTCTCAAACGAACTGCTGCAGGGCTTGAATGGAAACAAGCCGAGGCCACCTCTTCTATGCAATCTGGGCTTGTTTGTGTTGTTCTGAATCCGGGAATGATTATTGGGTTCACACATGCACGACTGACTTAAAACTGTGGTTGACAATGGAATAGCGGGGGCGGTAATGCACTCGGCTGCCAAATGTTATTAACAACGCAAATAGAAGAAGAAGAAGACGAGGAGGTAGGAGGAATTGGCCTGATAGGCATAATCTAACAAAGTTTACCTGATGCGTTGTGTGTAATGTAGCCTGTGTATGTGGTGATGCACACCTCTCAAAAACCCGCGGGTTCCATGGTGGCACGTGTTTGCTTCATCATGATGCACCAGAGACTCAAACAAATAACTAACTACATCGGCATGACATTTGTTTCTAAGTTTGGACCGATACAGTCACAAACGAGCCAAAGGACAACTGTGTTACCGGTGCCAGGCTGAAGCGCCAGTGGACAGTAATATAATTCCTGAAATAACAGGAGACAAAGATGACATGGAGACGTGGCTTGCTTCGGTCAAGTC
>JAQQAE010004180.1:0-19122 GCA_029823295.1 Pseudamia nigra | reverse complement strand
AAAACATGCACTAGGGGGTTAGGTGAATTGGTCACTCTAAATTGTCCGTAGGCATGAATGTGAGTGTGAATGGTTGTTTGTCTCTATGTGTCAGCCCTGCGATGGCGGCTCATCCAGGGTGTACCCTGCTTTCGCTCAAGTCAGCTGGGATAGACTCCAGCACCCCGACCCTCGCGAAGATTAAGGGGTAGAAAATGGATGGATAATAATAAAATGATTAATGTAATATTATGTAAAACAAGATATTGAAACATATACAAGCATGTTTGCTGACTTCATAACAAAACAAAACCAAAAAGAAAAAAATAATGTATTATGTCCTTCATTCACTGAAGAACATTTGAACTTTGGAACAACCTACCAGCGGAGACAGGACAGGCACAATCAGTGACTTCTTTTAAAGCACTTCTTAAACTCATTTTTGTAGACTTGCTTGTATTTAATGTAAATTTATTGTTGGTCTTTCATAGTGTTCATACCCTTGCTTTCTCTCCTGCTTGTATTGTTTTGTGATGTCACCTCATAATTTGTTTATAATTTTATTTCCTTTTATTCTTTTTTCTTTGACTCTCCCATACCTTCTTATTATTGCATTTGAACTTGTTCGTTTACCTTATTGTTTGGCTTTGTGTTTTTGCCATGTTGTCAAACCACTTTGTAAACTATTGTTTTAAAAAATTCTCTATGAAGAAAGTTACTGAGTTATCATTATATATATATATATCACAATAACTGTACCGTTTTACTGAAAACATTGCTTTTGACACATCCATCCTCAATTTGTCAATGAACACTAAAAATCTGCCATCACTTTCTAATTTGCCTTTTCAAAATCCTCACAATAAAACAAGGTTTAATGCTCACACTTTCCTAGAATATGTCTCAACTAATCCATCTTTCATCAGCCTAAATTCAAAGCAAGATATACTGGCAGAAATCCCTCCCCACAGAGACTGATGTAAACATTTGGCAGCAATTTGTTGATCATCCGGTTCATGACACATTCCTTGATAGTCAACTTCACAGAGCCAGCCGGTGTTCATCTCTCTCACCTGACAACGCTAGCGGACTTGAGCCTGTTGTCTTTGACGTTCATCGAATGTGGCAACAGAGAAGTGAGTAATAATTGGGTCAACAAGGTATGGCAGTTCCCACTAACTCTTGTCTGAATCATCCCTCTGCAGCGAAGCCAAATGTGATAGTCTGACGCCTGAAATATTTGTCAGTAATAGGCAGCGACAGGAACATGGCATGAGAAACAGTTTTCAACCGTTGTGTGACCCCTGTGTGTGACCCATAAAACGACTGGAACTTATTTGTTTTTTTCATATGTTTACCAATTTTTCTGTTGTATGACTAATGCTACTAAAGCTGGACTAAAAATACTATGATGGCAAACACTTTTATGTCAGTCGATATCCCATAATTATCATAAGCAACCTTAAATCATGGTTAAAAGGTGGATCATGGTCCTGAGTGGAAGCTGAAGACATTAGAATGTTATATTTGGTTTGAAATCATTCATAAAAGATGAAACAGTCCAAAACATGTCTGATGATGACATAAGACAGGCAAAAAGACAAAAAGGTTAAAAAAAAAAAAAAGGTGACTATAATGTAAGACATAAAGGGTGCAAAATTAAGAAAAAAAAAAACACAAGAAGAGAATAACATAAAAATTGCAACAAAATTATATTAGATAAAAGATGCAACAAAAGACAAATGACAAAACCAAAACAATGTAAAAGATTTTAAATAGATGAAAATAAACAATGCATACACAAAATCAAAAAAGTTGCAGAAATCAATGTATATCATCTAAAAACAAGACAACAACACAAAGTCCCATCTCTAGTCCCCGATTTTGTGATTTACCACTTATCTTGAGACTTATTTTGAGTGAAATTTGACTTCTTCAACAATAAGATGAAAACACTGAAACATTTTGAAAGTGACGTAGATTATAATGAAACCAAAATATACTCTAAAGACACATGAAAAATAGACACTTTAGTGCCCAATGCTAGCTACTCATACTACTAATAATAATGAAACTGAAAAGCACTTTGAAGCAGTTTAACAGTCATAGGGATAAAATGCTAAGTAAGGGTTTTGCAACAGTCTGACGCAAAAAAAAGCAGTGAGTCACATGTGAGCCTTTTTCCATAGACTTCTTGATTTATTTTTCATGCAAATAAACCATTTCCTTGCACCTACCAGTAGTTCCCCCTTCAAATAAACGTTGTCTTCCTGACTATAACTCTTATTCTACTGGTAATTTAAAACCGGCAAATGGAAGTGCTTTTTGGACAGTATTTTTTTATTCAGAAAGGAGCTATTGTAGAGGATTTTTGCACAATATATATGGTATAAAAACTAATCTGATTGAGGAAGAACTCTACTTATTTATTAGCACATTGCTGTTCATTACAGACTTGCAGATAAACTGACAGAGACTTGCATGTATCATATGTGAGCTGGCCAACCTATCCATTATACAGCAGACCATGCACACAATCCCTCAATGATCTCCTAGTTCTCCATGTGAGGCAGAGCTTGAAGCCCATCTGGACGACGCATGTTGCCTCTTGTACCACCACAAGCACTCAACTGTAGCCATCCTTTTTTCCACTGCTCTGTGAGATAGTAATGTATTGTATTATTATGCATTAAACTTTTCACTGCATGTAAATTAACCTGTCAACAACAAATGCTAACACTATCTATTAGGTTTAGTACAATTAATCAATCACTTTTGTAATTAAAAACCACACAGTACACAGTCACATAAATACATACAGTGGCTTTATAATTAAGTAGGTGCTGGCTTCAAAGTAAAACTGTCAATTCAAGTAGCCTGATGAAGTACACAGTGTGGTTCTAGGCTGATTTAACAGGTGCATGCCAGTGACTTAAGAAAGAACTGTACAAAGGCTGACCAATACTATATTTTGAAAGGCTGACATAATAGCATTAAGTAGGTAAATGAAGAACACTAGAGATGATTTATTAGCTGGCATCAACCCTTGTAAAACAATTTAACACTCATGTAAATGAATTATATTTGATATTTACTGCTGTACTGCATATCTGAGACAGAGTAATGAATCAGTAACTCCATCTGGATAACTGAACAAGAGTATAACAAAATATTACAGGTTTAGTTTTCATTTCATGTGCTACTGTTTTACCCCATGGCTAATAAAATATACACACAAAATAAGGGGACAAGAAATATCACAGGTAGTATTAAATTGTTGCATTTACATTGTGACCGTGATATGGCAACAGTCTGATTAGGCACAAAACAACTTGGCTAGGATTAAAAAATTGAAGCCTAAAATAGGAAAGCGACAAGACAAACACTTCAAAAACAAACACAGCAGGCTGAATATTAATTATCAGCCACTACTGGAACCAAGTTCTGTCTGTACTTATAGCTTATACAACGTCTTGTCTCGACTATGGTAAGTTTATGTGTAGCCTTCTGTTTCCAAGGACAAGTAGATAAAAGAAAACAACATGTTTCTCATGTTATGCCTTATGGGCCTGTAAATCCATGTGGGCACAGAGCAACGTGCTGTGTTGTAATAATTAGCACAGTGGCATGCCACTATGTTTAAGTCTAGATTAGTATGAATCCTCAGTCACAGCAAACATCACATTTTAGTGTTAACACTGAGTGGGGCCTGTGTAGGTAGGCTATGTTGGTGTCAACTGAAGGTACCATCCCCACACTCTGCAATATGACAAAACTACAGCACATTATTAGCATTAATGCAATATAATAATGCAACAACCTTTTGAGCAGAAGACCCACTAGAAAAGATCAGTATGGTCATTAAAAATAAATCAATACTTCATAGCATCATATTATATACTTTACTCATATGTGCTGTCTTTCTCAATAATAATTCAAAGTGAACAAAATAAGCAGTATGCAAATGAAATCAACATGACCAAAACATGAAGAAAATATTCATCAAAATAAACCAAAGATGCACAAAATCATCAGTAAAATGGACAAAAGTGAACAAAATGACTGACAAAGTTTATTCAATTAAGGAAAACAACTAGCAAAAAACATACACAAAATAAAACTGAAATAAAAGCTGAGCAAAATAAAAGTGGAAATGGAAAAAAATGAAAAGCAATGAACAAAAACATCAACAAAGTAAATTAAAATGAACAAAGTAGTTACTCAACAAAATGATCAAGAATGAACATAATAATAATAACCAACTAAAACAAATTAGTTACCCAATAAACATAGCGTTCACAAACCACTTTGGCTGCGAACATGGATTGTGAAAAGCAAATTTAGCATAATACTGATTACGTTTTGGTGTCCACGTGATGCTATGGCACACAGGCCTTTTTAGTGGGTAATAACTGATCTATAACATCACCGTTACAAGCACATTTCAACACTCTGGTGTGTGATCAATGCCTCTTTTTGTCCATATAAATGGTTTTACCACAAGTGGCCTAAATAACAGCTTTTTCAAGACTACTGTTCTGTGTTCGTACTGTGTTATTATTAGCAGCGACCGTGTGAAATCAAGGCAGTGAAAGTCAGCAACAGGCTAGTAGGCTACCTTAGGCTAAGCTAGCAAAGTTAGTAAAAACAACTTTTCAACGAGTGTGTCGAGTGAGTCTGCACTAAAACCAGCCATTATTGTGCGTTTTACAAGGCTGTCACTTCTCAACAAAGTCAAAAAAGCTGAGTTTGACTGTACAAGACGTGCATTAGCCGGACTTTGCGGCTAGTTCACAAGTTAAATGCCAGCAAAACGCTCAGTTCTTACCAGGAAGTGGTACTCTGATGCTAAGCTGCTCCTTCGTCACGTTGAGGATTTCTCCAGACGGTTATGGGCGCTATCTTTGTTTTGACTCTCCCTTTCTTTCCTGGGTCACTCAGAGAAGTCGACTCGGCGGGCCTGTCCTCCTGCGTGGCACTCAGTGAGCGCTAAAAAAAGTTTGTTCTGGGAAAGAGGCTGCGGTGCTGTGGAGCCAGAGGAGATGTGTACGTGTTTTCAGACAGGCTCTCTCTCCACTAGGCCCCCGTCATCACCACACTGCTGACCCGCGTGCCAGTAATGTAAACAACACAGCATTCCCGGAGCGCAGGGGCGGGGCAAGTGTCAAAGAGTGGAGGGAAGCTGTCAAATACCGCGAGATTCAACAGAGAAACTCAAACTCAACCTCTGTGTCAAAGCTCATAGGATCCTGCTTTTTAAGTGTTTTATTATTACACAGACCTGGTGAGGTATAATACTCATAAAACTCTTGATGTTAGTTGATATGTTGCTGTTTGCGTCCTTACATCAGTACAGCAATAGCATTTTTGTTCATTGTTGTTTAACTTAGTTTTCTTGATTCTTTTTCATTTATGTTCATTTTTATATTAATTTTGACTTAGAACTCATTCTGTTCATGTTGATGTACAGTTTTAAAACCAACTGCTTTCCTCATTTTAAGTTCTTCCATCCATCCATCCATTTTCTACCCCTTAATCCTCATCATTTCAAGTTCATTTTGTCATTTATTTCTTCATTTTTGTTATTTTTTCTTGATTACTTGGTCTTTTTTCTTTCATTTGGTTCCTTATTTTTGCTTATTTTGTTTATTTTATTCCTTTTTTATCATTTTTTTTCCGACTGCTGAGTACAGCTGGAACACACCGTAACCATCCCAGAAAGTGCCAACATCAGCAGGATGGATCCATACTTTCATCTTGCTTATGACAATGATTATTATAACATCCAAATGTTGACTCACCAGACAAAACAACATTTTTCCAGCCATCTATTGACCACTTTTGATGAGTCCATGGAAACTGTAACCTCAGTCTCCTGTTCTTAGCTGACAGCAGTGTCACCAGGTGTGATCTTCTGATGCTGCTGCTCCTCGAACTCCCCCTTGAATTCACCAAAAATGCATCATCACAAAGCTGGATTTCTGGCCTGATTTTCTGAGCTCCTGAAACATTTTTTTTTAGTTCAGAGATATATGTTTCCCACAGAAAAAACATGATTATCTCCTTTCATTACCTTTCCTTAGGGCCCGGGCCCAAAATCAGTCATACAGCTGTTTTATTTTGTTCCCTTATTGTAAAAATAAATGCATGAAAGTATTATGATATATGAATCAATTTTCCTAAGACAGAAGAACACTGGAAGAGGCGATCATATCTGGATGTATTTGTAAACTTGGTCTTCATCAAAAAACAGTGCAAAATTCAGAGAAAAGATTGCAATCGTAAAAGTTATAACAAGATAAAAATGATGCCAAAGACCTAACGAGATGAAAAAGAGGAGCATTCATCGCACATTGTTTTATCTGGCAAAAAAGCAGTAAAAATGTACACATTTGGCAATTTATCACATATTTATGAAAATTTGGGTCCAGATGAGACATACAATGGATTTTTTGGCCCTCAAGCTGAAAATGTTTGGCAGCCAGTGCCATTGAATATGTTGCACTGCTGTAGATTACACCACCAGCAGTATATGAAGTGCAGCAGTTCAAACGAGCTTGACCTTAAACATGTAAAATGAAACACATACACATTAATGCAACTGTAATATATATCCAGAGGTATTTTCTCAGTGGGACTGATATTAGCGATTTGAAGGACCTGAATACTTCTTCCACCACTGTTCACTGTCTCACACACGCTCTTTTTCTCATCAGCAGATGAAACATTTGGTAATAAGAGGTGAAGAAGGTTTTCTCATCAGCAGATGAAACATTTGGTAATAAGAGGTGAAGAAGGTGATTAAAAATTATAAAAATGAAAATAAGCAATTTTTCAACAGTAAAGACAATATGAGAGCAAGGGTCTCCAAATTTGTTTCCTCTGAGAGCTACTTTGACAGACCTGGAGAAAAAGCACTGGACGGGCTAATGCATACCCTACACATGTGCTCAGAGAGACAGTAATAATTTTGAATGATCCACTGATGCTCTATCATACTTTGACTTGAACCAGGCATCAAATAATTTTCCAGTTATTTTGGGGCTCGGTCCTGTAGCCCCATTGGTTGGTGGGATATCATAAAACAATATTGTAGATATGACTTAAAATTCTGGTTAATTTGAGACCAAGATCACTTCTTTAGCACAGACAGTTGTTGAGATATGATAGAAATGTGTTTTCCAAGATCTCTTTGGCGACCTTAGACCACGACCAGTCCAGCCCAGAAGTGAATCAGTTCGAGAAAGCCACCTGAGTAGTTTTCCCACCAATTTTGGTGAAAATACCTCCAAATGTTTTTAAGTTATCCTGTGGACATACGAGTACATTTTCAAAAACACTGACCGTGACCTTTGATCTATTGACTCAAAACCTTTATCACCTCTAAATATTAAAAAATCCACCATTCACATATGTAAAAAAAAACTCCTATTGTTTCCCATTCCTCCCAGAAATAAAAAAAAGACTTGACATTACAATAAAAGCAATCAAACAAAGAAAGCAAGGGTACAAATTACATAATTACATTGGGTATTTTGTCAGTTTAGAATGTTTCAAACCTCCATGTTCTAAAAACTAACATAACTAAACTAAACTACTATAAAGAGTCATTTCCAGCCTTTTTTGGAGCTGTCATTGTGCTGTCAGTAGTTTTACAGATGTCTCTTTTATCATTGTGGTCTGTGGTGAAAACAGGTGAAAATGTGTTCAGGGGTGAAGTGCAGTACCAATGAATAGCCACTGGAGGAATGAGCTTCAAAATGTAGCGGCAGTCTGGTTTCTGCTTATGATACTTCTATGGTCAGGATTGGTGAAAATTTTTCACACAAAATCCATGGTGGCAGACTTCCAGTGATGCCTTCAAATTTTTGTTGCATGCGTGTAATTCTTTTGTTTTGTTTTTTAGCATTTTCCTGATCAGTTTGTTTGTTTTTAGTTCATGTGTTTTATTTCAGTACTCCGGCTTCCTCCCACAACCAAAAACATGCACTAGGTGAATTGGTCACTCTAAAATTTAGAGGGGTGTCAAACTCGTGCCATGGAGGGCCGAGACCCTGCAGGTTTTCTTTCCAACCAGTCACTAAAACAGGTGATTTCACTGATCAGCACTCCTTCAAATTGAGGGGAGGAGCGAATCGGTGAAATCACCTGCTTTCGTGACTGGTTGGAGAGAAAACCTGCAGGGTCTCGGGCCTCCGTGGCACGAGTTTGACACCTGTGCTCTAAATAGTCCATAGGTATGAATGTGAGTGTGAATGGTTGTCTGTCTCTATATGTCAGCCCTGCGATGAACTGGCGACTCATCCAGGGTGTACCCCACCTTTGCCCCAAGTCAGCTGGGATAGACTCCAACGTCTCATCCGACCCTTGAGAGGATTAAGGGGTACAAAATGGGTGGATGGATGTTATTTTTCAGTTTGGGGTAACCTTACCTTTTTTTTAAACCTCTGGCAGTTCAGCACTTACCTTTGTACCATTTCAAGCTATTCACTGGATTTGAGCTGCTTGAATTTCAACAAAAAACTGGAAACACGGGGGTGTTTTAAAACTTTTTATTCTATTCTATCTTTCTGATTCTATTTTAAGTGTGTTCATAGAAATGATTATTTTTGCACTGAAGGCAACCACAATCAATTTCATTGTGCAGCCGTACAATGACGATAAAGATTCGGATTATGATGACTGACCTTGCCTTTATAGGTCAGCATATTTAACCATATGGAGTGCAAAACATGACTATAAGACGAGACTGGAATAATAAACTTTTGAAAAGCAGCTGTGGGTGAATTTGACCCAATGGCAGTTCAGCTGTTTAATATGTTGCCAAAGAAGTGTAGAGCAAAGTAATAAGAAAAATTAAATGTCAGTGATTAAGTGTGTCTGTGTCAGCGACAGAGAGAGACTTTCAGCATGAACTTAATGAATTCTACATTACCCACACTGCTCTGTGCACACATTTACACACAGCCTCGCTTCTTATCACTGTGTGCATTCAGAATCGGTGCACATCCCATGACACCCAGAGCCTTTAATTGGGAATATCATGAGAATTTATTGACAAAAGGGTATTGCAGATTGACTTGCATGGACAGCGAGAGCATCTGGAATTGATCAGCTTACGCTGCTTTGATAAAAGCTTCGGCGCTGATTTCAGACTGACAATACAAACACGGCGGATACACAGGAAACACATCTGTCTTCCCATCCCCATTGTTAATAATCAACAAGTTAGGTGGGGTTGTGTTTTTTCTCTCCACTTCAATAGCCTTTTTTGTTAACCTCACTGCAAATATGGAAAAGGCAGAGATGCCTGGAGTGTAGGATTTTCTCCCCTTTTTCTTCAACAACAGTTGAAGATTAAAAGAAACGTCTCACAGAAATCTGTCAATTCTGTATGTGAATAATGCTGTGTGGAATTTAATGGCATGAGTTATATTGGGTTTCCTCTACACCCACATTTTCTTTCAATAAGATCAATGGCGCTCAGTGACAGATAGGGACGGTCTTTTGTATCTTCAAATTTCAGGTTTCTAAGGGAATAATTAGATGGATGGATGAAAAGTAATGCATCAGTCTGTGAGGGAAGCTGCACCCAGAGATCCTCTAGTTCAACACGGATGCCTCCACGTCTGTTTGGTAGAAAACTGTTTAATAAACGTGTTGAATTTCCATTGTTCTAAAAGTGGCTCTCTGCACTGATCTGCTGCTTTAAACCAATAGCAAACTTTTTGTGTTCTTTTTGCTGATATTGTTTATTTAACAGAGACGATGTTCTTTTGATTTGGAGATTTTTTTTTGCACGAAGGCAGAGTATTGTCATCTATTTCACACTCTTCACCTCCAAACTTACTGGTGTCGCTTGCAGGTAATCAGGATAGTACAGATTCTTCCTCCGGGGGAAATAAAGGATGTTGAAAAGCTAAAATTAGAGAAATGTTGTAGATATTTTACTGTACATATGGCATGTAACTCTTATGTGTTAAATTAAGTCTTGTTCATGCAGTATTTTGGGTGTATACTTTCTAAATTTAATTGATGAAAAATATAGTTTTATTGAGTTTAGTGGAATATGGCGACGAACACAGTATCAGGCTGGCTATAGATACTTAAAACTCTTACAATGTCTTAATTTCAGTTCTGTAAATATATGGTCTTAAAAGTAACTAAAATAACTGGTCAAATTTGAATAATTTAGTCATTTTTGTTCATTTTGTCAATTATGTTCTGTATTTCTTGTTCATTCTGTCAAAACATTTAAGGGGGAGTTTGGTTGGTTTTTATCATTTCTTCATTACTTTCCTAATTTTAGGGGTTATTTTTATTTATTATTTTGTTCAGTTTTGGCTCCATTTTTGAAAGGGGAGAGCATTTTAGAAGTTCAAATTAGATATGTCACAAATTTTATCCATGATAATTAAACAAATATGCAAACTACCTGGCTTACTTTATGTTTTTTCACTCTACACATTTTAATATTTTCATATGTGTGATTTTAGTCTTAAATATAGACTGTATCAGTAGACAGAAGCAAATTATGACAGAATACACAGCATATTGTACAAGTTAATTTAATACTTATATGTTCTTAGAATACATATTTTGATTTCAGCTCAAGATAAGATGGTTCATTCTACCATGTCCTTAAAATCTTGTTTTGTCATCCCTCTATCAAACAGGCTGTTTCAGTGTCTGTTGTCGTAAATGCAAATGAGCTGCTGTTGACCACACACGCTTCCTGTCTGTGCCATTGATTCCATCATGTAGGCTCCCTGGCACATTGTCCCAGGATTTCAGGGTGGTTTTGGTTGTTCTGGAAGACTGACCGAGAACAGTACTTATACATTTGTGACATCACAAATATCCGGAAGTGCAGGAGGGTTGTTCTTGTTCCACCTGTCTGAAAAGGAGCTGTTTTGTTCTCTGTGAGTAAGAATTTGATACTTTATGGCTATTTTGAGAACCGCCAGATCTGTTTTAATTTTTTTTTAATTATTAAAATGCTTTTATTGTCTTAGCATAGTCCACCTGGACTCAACACTAAACTCTTATGCATTTCATCACCAAACTTTCATCAGGACCTATAAAGGAAGTAACGACAAGAAGCCATGGAAACCCCCCCACCCAGTTTTGAGATTGACTGTGACCTTGACCTTTTTCCTTGAAGGTCACAGCATATTTGGAAACAGCATAGTCAATAACCCAGGGGCAATAATTTCAGACCCTGCCAATCTTCAAGGTCTAAGTCGATGTCATTTTCATGAGTGAAAAGTGTGGCAGAGTCAGTGGGCAAACACCCAGTTTGCTTACTGACTTGAAGGTTAGTTAGTTTGGGTCCAGGGACTCTGAAGAATGAGCCAGATGTTCGGATGGACACACATATATATGTAAATACTTACATATAAACAGAGCTCTCCACTCTAACCCCCAAACTTCATTCAGACAGGAGATCATCAGTTCAGGAAGCATTTTTTTATTTAGTTTTCCAGTATTAAAATGGAAAACACACTTGAAACCTTATGCCTTAAAACAACATGTTGCATGGCTTAACGCTTTAATTTATAACTGGACTGTAACTGTATTGTATGTGTCTATCAAATGTATTTGATTTTTCCTTTATGTTTCTGAGGGACTCTTTCTCACCCTGCTTCACATTCTCTGATTTCACTGAGAGATTCAAAATTGCCTACTTTTCACCAGAAAACACTCTGATTGTCCACAACAGACGTCATTCCCAAGGTTATCTTGGATCAGATTCTGACACAAGGCCACCACAGAACAATAGGCTATTTGTGGACAGCTATAATATACATCATATATAATGATGACCAGTTGCCCATGGGGGCAGAGCAGGTTTCGCCTTGAATATCATTAGGCTAGATTAGATTAGATTAAATTAGATTCAGTCAAGAACTGGGCTTCAGTAAAAAAATAGATAATAAATATAAGATAAATTCACTCATGTCACACATCACAACACACACTCATGTCCAATGTACACAGATAAGACTATGTGCTTCATGGGGGTCATTTGGTGCATGTGGTTGTGCTTTAGGTTCGGAATTCACATGTAATAGCTTTGGGAAAGAAGCTAATCATGAATCTTGTAGTGCATGTTTGTTGGCCCTGTAGCATTTTGTGGACAGCAAGATTGGCTGTAATTTGTGACATTTTTTTCAAATATGAATTTTAAAATTTACAGTTGTGGTGGCTCATGGGGTAGGACCAAGGTGCTTTAGCCGAACTAGGGTTTGCTATGATCCGTGATGTTGCAAATGTCGCAGTCCCCTTCCTTCCTTCTCCAGTGTGAGACTGCAGCCAGGGAGGGGCCAACAGGCACTTGTGGAGCCACCTGTGGGAACTTCAAGGCTCTGTTACAGGTCCACTTGACAATATTGGCTCACTAGCTCGCAGCCCATGGTTTGTTGTGGTCCATGAGACATTGTTAAGCAGGTGACGTGCCAGTCAACATGGCTTACAACTCATTGCTACACAAGCTCATGCACTGACTCACAGAGTTGAAAACAGTCCTAGCGGTCGATAGCAACTGTAGCTTATCTCACCACAGTGTGCGTGAGGAGAGACAGTCTGTATTTCAGATTCCTGGTACAGGTAAGAAAAGAGCAGACATACTAGCTTGACAACTGTGAGGTTTTGGCTTGGGAATGTGACATCACCAACGCAATGAGTTTTGGGACATTTGTACAACTTACATGGCTCCCCATAGTGACAATGAAAATAACCAAAACTTTCAATATTAGATTGCTTTTTACAATGGTTGGTTGTGTTATCAATCACAACAATCGATCACATGACTGCTAGAAAATGAAAGCCGCTCAGCCTGTACGTTTTTAGTTTTTCAGTTTGTAAAAGACAAAGAGGAGCAGCGACGTTGGAGCTAACAAAACCGCGCCGAATGGCCTAAAGCACCAAAAATACAATGAACATAATTAGTGTTAAGTAATTTTCTTTTTTACTTGAAGCTATTGTGACAAAATTTGTGCAGTAGAGCGATAGAATTAGCTTGGCAAATTCAATGGTCCTCTGATTGATTTTGCATTCACTCATTCATAAATTGCACATGTGCCTCCAGAGACTTGCTCTGATGCGTACGCACCAATGTCACAAACGAGATATGTGAAAATGTCCAGAAATGTTAGCTTGTTAGCTCGCTAGCTCACGCGAACTCAGAAGAATCTTTTGATCACTCCGTGTGCTCATACAGCTCAATTCCTTTGTGCTTATTTTTTGAACATACCTCTTTGTTTAATTTCTCCAGCAGATATCAACTTTTAACTTGCCGTTGTTCATTCGGCTTTTTTTTCTTTCTCTTCAAAAAAACATGGCGGCAATGTCGCAGAGTGCTTTGCAAACTCCCAAGCTCGATAAGCCTACCCCTGACCTGTCACTGTCCCTCTCCTAAGTACAGCCTGTTTTTCCTGTTTAGCCTTGGGATACTTCCAAACAATCTTCAAAATAATGTGTATTTTAAGCAAGGTAGTGGTTGAAAATGGTTAAATTATGTACATCTGGCCATGTCAGTTTAGCAAAATAAAATCATAATTGTGCTTTAGTTATAATGTATTTTTAAAAAATGACTCAGCCATGTGTTTCGAAAGTTTGGGTTTTTGTTCTTTTTTTAAAGCATGTGCTTGACTGTTTGGTTTATTTTTGCTCATGTTCCTTCCTTTTGCATCTAATTTTGTTCATTTACTTGAATATTTTGTTATTTTTTTCTTCTTTTTGTGCCTTTCTTCTGGTAAATGGTCTTGTACTTACAGTATATAGCGCCTTTCTACCCTATGGCACTTTACACTGCTTTCCATTCACCCATTCACACACACATTCACACATCAGTGACACTCACTGGGAGCAACTTCAGTGTCAGAGTTCAGTGTCTTGCTCAAGGACATTTCGACCTATCATATTGTTCATTTTTTTCTAATTTGGTTCATTTTCTTGATTATTTTGTTATTTTTTCTTTTTGTGCCTTTCTTTTTCTTGTTCTGCTCATTTTGTTCATTTTTCGTCTAATTTGGTTCATATTCTTGATTGGCTTGTTCATTTACTTCTGATTTTGGTCATCTTTCTTCTAATTTTGTTCACTTTTTCTTCATTTTTTGATTGTTTTGTTCGTTGGGTTTATGTAATACATTGCTCGAAATAAATAATCAATCAATCAATCAATCAATCAATTTTTCTTCTGATGTTGTCCACTGAAATATAAAATTTTTCTCTACTGTTTGCCTTAATTTTTTAATTGCGATAAATTTAATGTCACCTTGGTCCTGTCCAGTGTAGTGAACACCGTGCATAAAAGGATTAAAACTGCACATTTCTGTGGTTAGATGATGAATTTCCAAAATAGTTCAAAAAACATTCCAACTGTCTTGTTCAGTATATTTATTTTAATGCTTCTGTACCCGGATTTTTTGATCTTGAAAATTAATTTTAACAGCAGGAAATTGTGATAGAATAATCAGCACTTAAGGCTCAAATCAATCTGCTGAATATAGAAAGATCATTCACACATCATTTAGATTTAGATGTGTGTTAGAACAGCAATATGTCACGAATTTCCAAAAAGCACGCAAACCACCTTACTGACTTCCTGTTTTGTTCAATATACACATGTTAATGTTTTTATACCTGCATTTTCCATCACTAAAATATGCAGAAAATTTACACCCAGAGGCTGAAAGCATATTATAAACACTTGAAAAGAAAAAAAAAAACTGGCTGTTTCACACTTGTTTTTTATTCACCTCTGTGTTGTTGATCTGGCATAGGGGTTAGGTATTTGTGCGTCGCGGTAGAGACAGAAGCTGCAGTCGAAGCCTCTGTGATCGGCTGCAGACTTCATAGAGCCCAGCAGATGGAGGCGAGAAGAGGAGCGTGCATCCTGAAGGTTTAGCGAGAACCGAGAGGTTCCACTCCACCGGTACAAAGATGACCTGTCGCACGCTGAAACATGAGGTATCAATGCATACGAGCCTCCTGTTTATGTACCTCACACATAAGAGGAGAAAGGGATTACAGATGGAAGTATGTACGAAATGTTATCTCTCTCTGTATACTCAGGCAGCCTGCACGTGAGGCCTGCATTTCCATTGTATTCACTAATTAATGTTTTTTCTTCTTGCTGTCTTCAAAGCACAAATGCAGCCATCATTATCAGCCTTGATTACGGCATTTTCAAGGTTGTCTAGATGGAAGCTGTAACATAACAAATCTGTGTAAATATAGAATAACGGCACAACAGAGAACCCGAGAATTTACGGCATGTGGAGAGCACGGTGCAAATGAGACACGGGAGACGTCATCTGTGGTAACGTGAAGGACAACACTGCTGGTTCCGAAGCTTTCTCAGCTCCAGGCCCAGAGAAGAACAAATAATTTTAAACCTCCATTACATAAATACAACAATTGTAGCATGTTTATGGATTTAGCATTTGAAAAGGAAATGTTAATAAGATGTATAAGAATGAAGACTGATGACCGTCAGCTTTGATAAATCCAGAAATTAACCAGAATGAATAAAATGATCAACGCAGTGGACATAAAATAGTCCAAAAAACTATTAAAAAATGAACAAAAATGGAAATGAAAATGAACAAAATAAGAAACAAAATAAGCAAATATAACCAAATGAGCAACAAAAGTTATAAAAATGCACCAAAAAATTAAGAAAGTGACAAAAATGTTTCAAAGAATCTCAAAAGTGCTCCACGAAATCAGCCAAATGTACCCAATAAGCAGCAAAATGAACAAAATAACTAACAAAGTGAGCAAATATAAACGAAAAGGTCAACAAAAGTCATGGAAATTACAAGATTTTTTTTTAATCAACAAAATGAATTGGACAATACAAAAAGTGCTCCACAAAATCAGCCAAGTGAATAAAACTGAACAAAATAATCAACAATGAAAAAATGGGCAAAATAATCAACAAAATAATAGACAAAGAACAGAATCACCAAGAAAATGAACAAAAGAAACAAAATGATCCCTTTCCTTAATTTTTTTGTTCATTTTCAGAAATATTTCATATTTCCTATTGCATAATTTCCTTTTTTCGTGAAATATTAATTTCAGTTATAAATTGTTTTTTTCACCTTCCTTCATTTTGGGGATTATTTTTTGTTCATTGTCTTGATGATTTTGCTAATTTTTTAAACTATTTATCAATTTTTCATTAATTTTATGGATTGTTTTGTTCATTTTTGCCAGTATTTTCTTCTTCCTTTTTTCTATTTGTCACTTGTTTTTCTATTTTTGTTCATTTTATTGCTTATTTTGTTCATTTTTGCTCATGTTCAGTCGTATTTTGTTCATTTTCTTAAAGCTGTTAATATTTATTCATATTCATAATTATGTTGTTCAGTTCATTTCAGTTTCTCAAATAATTTGTTCATTATTGGTCATTGTATTTCTTTTTGTGGATTGTTTTGGTCCTTTTCTCCGGGACCGGTATTTTGTTCCTCTTTTACTCAGACGCCTGCTTATTCACTCATTCTTGTTCACTTTATTGCTTATACAGTATTGTTCATTTTTGTAGATTGCTTTGCTCAGTCTTATTCATTCCTGGCAATGATTTTGTTCATTCTTTATCTATTTTGTTGCTTGGTTTGTTCATTTTGGTTCAATTTCTTGAATATTTTGTGCACATTCTTGAAATTTTTGTTCATTTTTCTGTTAATTTTTGTTATTTTTTTCATTGCTGTGCTCACCGACTTGACGGTTTTGCTCAATTTTGTTTTGATGCTTATTTTCTTGATTATTTTCCTCTTTTTAACAACAATCTGTTAATTTTTCTGTTATTTTTTTCCCATTTGTTCAATTATTATTAGTTTTATAAGTTTCTTGATTGATTTGTTCATGTTTGTGTTTTTTCCTTTATTTATTTCATTGTGGATTTGGGGCTTTTTAGTGATCATTTCTCTCTTATTTTTTTTGCAAATTTTCTTGAATATTTTTCTTTTTTTTTCCTCATTTTATTACTTCGTTTTTCATTCTTTGGTTCATTTTTTTAACTTATCCAGTAAAGCCAGAAACCAATGCATTAACACTTCACCAGAAACACAAAGTGAAGTGTTTGATGCTCCAGAGATGTTTGACTAGACATGTTTCTCTGGTTCTAACAAACCTACATTCACACATGTTCAGCCATTCAACAATATAAAATTTACATTATTATCAAGAAAATTGACAAAAATTCAACATGGACATGAACAAAAAGTTCAAGAAATTTCAAGTATGCAAGAAAATTAACAAATGAATCCCTCAAATGATTAGTGAAATAAATAATGAACTAATTGAGTAGAAATTGTGAAATAAATAAAAGCACAAAAAATTGACAAAATAATCAAATGATCAAGAATATTAGCAAAAATGAACAGAAAATGAACAGAACAATAAAGGAAATTAAAAAGTTGACCTAGAAAAAGAACAGAATTTATCAAAAACTTTCAGGAATACAGAAATGAACAGAATAACTTCAAAAATGAATACAGAAAGCAACATTCACCTTCACATTAATCTTTGCAAGGGTCAGGGGGTGCTGGAGCCTATCCCAGCTGACTTGGGGCAAAGGCAGGGTACACCCTGGATGAGTTGCCAGTTCATTGCAGGGCTGACAACCATTCACACATACATTCATGCCTATGGACAATTTAGAGTGACCAATTCACCTAACCCCCTAGTGGGAGGAAGCTGGCGAGAACCCACACAGACCATGTAAACGCCACACAGAGGGGCCCGAGCACTCGGCGTTGGGATTGAACCCAGGCCCTTCTAGAGGTGAGGCACGAGTCGAGTGCTACCCACTGCACCACCATGTTGCCCCCAGAAAGTGAGCAAATAAAGAAAAAAATGAACACAATAATGAAGAAAATTGATGACATCAAAAAATGAACAAATCAATGAAATAAAACTTAACAGGAAAACAAAAGTTTTTTTTAAATTACAAAATATTCGAGAAATTGATTCAAAATGACAATAGTAAACAACAAAATCAGACAATGAACCAAATTATGGAGAAAATTAAAAAGATAATCAAGATGATCCAAGCAAAAAGTGTCAAAAAGTGAACCAACATTTAAGTGAATAAACAGAAATCTTGAAAATGAGCAAAAAAGAACTGAAAAAAGTAGCAGTAAGCAACAAAATGAGACAATGGACTGAATTATGAAGAAAATGAAAAGAAAGATAATCACAAAAATGAGCCAAATGAACAGAAACATGAACACAAATGTACAAAACTGACCAAACCAAATCAAGACAAAGAGCAAAAATGACAGAAATAAGCAACAAAATGAGACAATGAACAAAATTATGAAAAAACTGACAACGATAATCAAGAAAATTAGCAAAAATGAGCATAAAAATTAACAAAAATATTAAACAGTGAAGAAAACATTTAAGAACTGAACAAAATTGTAAAAAGTCATCTAAATAAATCAAGAGAAAGAGCGAAATTGACAAAAATGAGAAATGCTACAAAATGAGGAAAGGAAGTAAATTATGAAAATAATTTAAGACATAATCATAAAAATGAGCAAAAATTACAGAAATAACAAAAAAATATGAAAATGAAATAAATTAGCAAGAAAATGACAGAGATAATGAAGAAAATTTGCAAAAATGAGCAAAAAAGAACAAAACAGGGCAAAAATGTAAAAAAAAATTAAACTAAATACTGTAAATCAAGATGAGGAAAGGAAGTAAATTACAGAAAAAAATTTATCCATAAAACGTAACCATAAAAACAAACAAAAATGATAAAAGTGAAGAACAAATTGAGAAAATGAAGTAAATTATTAAGAAAATGATGAAGATAATCAAGAATATGAGGAAAAATGAGCGGGAAAATGAACACAAATGTAAAACAAAACCAAACCAAACATCAAAGAAAATGAACCAAAAAATCATGAGAATGAACAAGAACAGACAGAAACATGAACAAAGATTTCAAGAGACTGAAAAACATGACACTGTGACAGTGTGTGTGTGTGTGTGTGTGTGTGTGTGTGTGTGTGTGTGTGTGTGTGTGTGTGAGCAGGGTGGTGTGTGTCAGGTGAGGTTAAATAGGAGCCTAGCAATGAGAGGAGGGAACTCAGGCGGAACTGGCAGAATATCTCTCACACA
>JAQQAE010004179.1:0-19124 GCA_029823295.1 Pseudamia nigra | reverse complement strand
TTATTTTACATTTTTTTTCTTCCCATGATGACAGGTGAGGCCGTGCCTCACCTGCCTCCCCTGACTGCACGTCACTGGTGTAGACATACAGTACAGTACTTTGCAGTGATGTAAAATTGAATTTGCTGTGTAATGAAATTACATATTTTTATATCAGTGCTTCAGAAATGGATAAAACTGCTGGAAAAAACACTCCTGGTAATATATTCTGAAAAAAATATTTACCAAAGAAATATAAATGACAAGGGCATTTGGGATGTATGTGTGCATGTCTCTGTACCATGGTGCTAGTCATGCAGCTCACTGTGACACTGTGGAGGTCACTTTACACTGAAGGCAGATCTTTAGATAATGTTCAAATTGGAAGCAGTTCCAGGCCTGTGAGCCAGTGGGAAAGATGACATAGACGTTAATGGTGACACTAATGAACATAGATGATGCATGCGATAAAGACCTTGTCTTTGTGTTTCCTTGGAGCCGAAACCACAGACAACAAAGGACAAATCTGGGGAAGAAGAAGAGGGAGAAATAAAATAAGGGTTCCTCATTTTTTATATTAACTTCAGCCTTCAAAACAGCCCCCTAAATCATCTCTGTTCTCAATTGTGAATTCTCATGTATGTTAAGACTATTTTGAATTCAGTTGTTTTTGCTATAACACAGGATACAGAGGATTTGTTACAGACAACATTTTACTTCTCTAGCAAACAGCATTCATATCATTTAACTTTTTATGTAATTCTATTCTTGACAAAAACGGTGCATCATTAATGCCCTTTGAATTTTTTATGAGGTGATGGCAATGTTTTTGCCTGTGATAAAAACAGCAGGGGGAAGTCAGGCTTAAAATCTTAAAATGTTAATCCAGTTTCTTGCCAATTGTAGCAGCAGCTAAATCCCTAAGTAGTTTAAAATCTACCAGCTGGCCATGACCAATGCTTCACACCCTGAAATGCTTAGTCACCATAAAAATAGTCTCCTATTATTCAACGGTACAGATTAATCACCTTCTTTCAAAACAAGCATAACTTTCACATAACCGTTTAATGAAGGAGAATATGAAGTGGAAGATTTATTAGAGACATACGTAATAACAAGTTTACTACCTTATCCTAAATCCCTGAATGATATAAGTAGATCCCTCTTGTCATTATTTGCTCTCATATTCTTGCGGCTTTTTAAGGTTCCTTCACTATTACCCATCCTACTTTCTTACAGTAACACTTACATGTTCTTTTAAATTTCTTTTCCCCCCATATTCTCTGCTCTTTATGCTTTTTTTGTCTTCCTTTGTCATTTTTGCTTTTGTTTTATAGTGCATACGCTTCTCTTAATTTATAGCATTTGTGATTATCGATGTTATACCATACCATTTTGTATCTGTACATCTTGAAAACATCTTGCTGTACAGTCCTATAACCGACTGCTGATTTATTTCAACAAAATTCTAACTGCTGTTAATCGCAGTATCCGAGTAAGCAATAAATGTGGCAAAGCTATGACATTTGCACAGCAAGTCTGTGTTAAATCACACTTGCATATTAGGTGTGTTTAATCCACATTTTTTGATGTTAGATGAATTGTGACCATTAATTGTATAATATATGCTAGTGACTGTGACATCACCCATTGCTTTCTGAGCAGCCATGTTGAGGCCAGTTGTGCTGCAACTTCCTCTTTGCCATTTTGGAGTCACATGCAGGAAGTGGCCAAATTTGGACAAGTGGGGTGGAGCTTCAGTAGTGCACTAAGTCAGTGGGCTTGTGAGTAATGACTCTGTGACTCAGTAAAACATCAATTAAGTAATCATATGGTGTTGTTGGTGTAACCTCTTAACCATAGCTACACTTGACGGGAGAAAAGTGCTTTAAAAAATAAACAACGTACAAAGATCTGATGCAGCAGGAGGCGGAGCTTTCATGCATATTGGTCAATTAGGCAGACATCAAAGACTTCTATTTGCCTTACTATCTTAATAAAAATGAGTTCCCATCACTCCGGGTGTGGAGGAAGACACCATCGTCTGGCTCTCCGAAGGCATAGCGCAAGAACAGGGAGAAGAAGATGCCAAAGAGTGTTGGGGCCAGGACACAACCTTGTTTCACACTGTTTTTAATTGGGAAAGGGTCCGAAGATGATCTGTCATGCTGAATTGTACCAGTCATGTTGTCATGAAAGGAAGTGATCATCCTCAGGAACTTGGGGGGCAACCAATCCTATGTAACAGGGTGAAGAGGCCCGACTGACTGACCAGGTCAGAGGCCTTGGTAAAGTCAATAAAGGCCAAATACAGGGGGCGTCTCTGTTTGGCCTTCCTGAGTTCGCCGATGGTAGGTGGTGTATCGAGCTCCTCCATGATGGGCAGGGGAGTGATGCTCTCAATCGCTATGCTGGTAATGACGTTCTCTCTTGCGTACAGCTCTTGATAGTGCTCGGCCCATCTCTCCATCTGCTTGCTGCGATCCGTGATGATGTCGCCTGAGGTGGACTTGAGAGGAGCAATCTTAATAGCAGGAGGACCAAAAGCTTTCTTCATACCCTCATACATGGCACAGATGTTACCACAGTCAGCAGAGGTCTGGATGTTGCTGCACAGCTTCAGCCAGTAGTCATTTGCGCACTTACGAGAAATCCGCTTGGCACTGTTCCTGGCTTCTCTGTAGACAGCCAGTGTCTTCTCAGAAGGCTGCCTCTTGTACTTGAGTAGTGCGGCACGCTTGGCTGTGATGACAGGCTCCATCTCCTCTATCCCGGCCTCAAACCAGTCCTCACTCTTCATCACTCTCTTCCCGAAGGTATCCAATGCAACTTCATACACGGCGTCACGGATGAAGTCACAGCGAGCCACAGTACTGCCTGTAGAGCAATCCTTGAGGACTTTGTCAATAGCTTCACTGAAGCTAATGACAAGTTCTGGTTTTGATGCACTGGCTGCATTGATCCAAGGACGACCCTTCTGCTTTGCACAATGGATTCGTTTGGACCGAAGACGTACCTTACAGCAGACCAGAGAGTGGTCAGTGTCACAGTTGGCACTATGGTAAGTGTGAGTGGTAAGGATGTTGTTCAGTAAGTTTCTCCTTGCGATGACAAAATCCAGCAGGTGCCAGTGCTTGGCCCTGGGGTGTCTCCAAGACACTCTGTGATGGAGCTTAGTGGAGAAGGTGTTGGTGATGCACAGGTTGTGAAAGGAGCACATTTCAAGTAGATGCTGACTGTTTTCATTGAGCTTGCCGACTCCAAAATGCCCCAATCAATGTGGCCAGGAGTTGTGGTCTGCACCCACCCGGGCATTGAAATCAATGAGCAGGAGCAGATTTTCATTTGATGGAATCTCTCTCATCCTAGCCTCAAGCTCACTGTAGAATTCGTCTTTGGCCTCTGCTGTGGAGCAGAGTGTGGGGGCATAAATGCTAAAGATGTTTACTGGTCCCATGGAGGTCATGAGGTGTAGACAGAGAATGCGCTCAGGAAGGAGGCTCTACTAACGAGAGGAGGGTGTTGCTTATGGGATTGTGAAGCCAATCCCATGCAGATGGCGCTCGTCTAGCTCCAGTCCCTGCCAGATGAAGGTGTACTCCTTCTCCTTGAGCCTGCTGCTGGAGGGAAGACATGTCTCCTGAAGGACTGCGATGTCAATGTTGAGCTTGGAAAGCTCACGATCGATGATTGCAATTGCGAGCCATCATCAATATCTTGTTTAACCTCGCCCACCTCAAAGCCAAGACAAAGGTGCGTAGAGTCCTGATCAGGGAGATGCTCTTTGCAGATGGTGCAGCCCTCATCACTCACACTGAGAATGCCCTGCAGCAACGCATCACCAGCTTCGTGGAGGCATGCAATGAGTTTAGCCTCAATATCAGCCTTAAAAAGGCAAACATCATGGGACAGGATGTCAGCATCATCCCTGCAATCACCATTGGTGACCACACTCTGGAGGTGGTTGAAAACTTTACTTACTTAGACTCCACCATCTCCAGCAACCTTTCCTTGGATGCCGAACTTAACATGAGGATAGGCAAAGCAGAAACCACCATGGCTCACCTTGCAAAGAGAGTGTGGGATAACAACTTGCTGACACTCAACACCAAGATAAAGGTGTACTAAGCATGTGTGCTGAGTACCTTACTGTACGGCAGCGAAGCCTGGACTCTTTACTCCTGCCAAGAGCAAAGACTGAACACCTTTCACCTGTGCTGCCTTAGATGACTTCTGGGCATCACCTGGTGTGATCGCGTCACAAACAAAAGTGTGCTCTCCCAGGCAGAGGTGCCAAGTATGCTCGCCATCCTCACTCAGAGACGCCTGCGATGGATTGGCCACGTGTGCAGGATGGATGATGGTCGCATCCCCAAAAACGTTCTATATGGGGAGCTCGCCACAGGAAAGCAACCGACCGGTAGGCTGGTTTTGCGCTTCAAGGACACCTGCAAATGTGACCTGAAAGCCTGTGGCACTAACCCAGCAATTCTTGAGCAAGCGACCTCAAACCGCACACAGTGGCATTCCACTATCAAAGCTGGAGTCCAGCGGGCTGAGGAGGAGAGACAGAGGTCCTGCTTGAGGAGAGGAGGACTTGACGGCAGAAGAAGCTCCAGTCCGTCCCCACTGTTCCCACTGTCCCCACTGCCCCCACAACCGACTACATCTGCAGCAAGTGTCAGAGAAGCTGCCGAATCGGACTGTGCAGCCACAGCCGGCGCTGCAAAGCAACTACTGACTGACATGTGTGCAAATTCCATTGTCTCCCGAGACAAAAGGATGCCAACAACAATCTTAATAACAAAGGGGAAAAAATAAAGATGGACCATCAGAGCACAAAGGCATTTTGGAACAAATGCCTTTGTGCTCTGTGCCCTCCTCCCCAACAACTGCAGGCAATGTTTCAATTTTCTTATTTCCACATCAGCCTGTTTGCATAGCTGTGGTCCTTACCCAGTAATTCTGATGTAGGACATATTTAAAGGAGACACACTGTCCACTTTCTGGTGCAATATTTAAAGTTTCTGGTCCCTAAAGATGATATAAATGTACTTTTAATCACCAAAATCCATCTCAGTGCTGTATTCTTTACTACTTTGATTTCTTTTCTCTGATGCTTGGCTAAAATAATCCAATTTTGGTCCAAGTAATAGTGTGGACAGATGGATCAGAGTTCACGGGGTGTTGTTTATGCAAATGAGACAAGACACCAGTAGGGATTGCTGTGAAGTGAACCATACCAAGAGCTGACCTGAATCCAGTGGGCGAGGCCCAGTGAGGTGATTGACAGGAGATGTGATGCCACATCTGAGGGAGAAGGTAAACTGCAGGTTTTCAGGCAGATTCAGCTGATGAGATCAGAGAAGCTCTGTGTACTATTTGTCCCTGAAATGACTGTTTTGATACTGCAACATTATTTTAGGGCCCAGGAACCTGAACAGAAACTTGATTTTTATATGTCTCCTTTAACTTCACACATCTTTGAAGAACATGTTCAAACTTGGCTGGATGTGAAAAAGGTATTGCTGAGCCTGCACTGTATTCCTGTGTCTCTTCTCTTGAAAGGTGCTATATAAATAAAACTTTACTTACTTACTTCTCTTACAGTAATTTTAAATGAAATGGAAAAACAGAAAGCTCCTCATCCTCTTCTCTGTTTTTACAGTATTTGCGATTGTCACCACAATCAGCAAACCACAGAGTTCAAATTTACTTGTTTTTGTAGCTTTCAAAAGTTCACTAAATATGCTTGCCATATAATACAGCTGCACACTTGGAAATTTTCAAGTCACCCAGGTTATTTTTAACAGGCCAGATTGTGATGTTCATGTGGATGATAAAACAGAATGAAAGGAAGGAAAGCAACAGTGTGGACAGGTTATCCCAGTGCTGTTGTATCTCTACACTCCGTCAGGTTTAGTGAAAAGACGCAGGGGAGAAAATGAGAGAAGTGACAGGATAACAGATCATCCACCAAGCTGCAACATCAGCAAGTAATTATAATATTTAACCTCGCACATCTATGGTCAAGGTGAGCCGAAATCTCAAAAATATCACATATTTCTTAAAATAAATGACAACAAACCAGGTCCCATTGTTTAAAATATAAATAAATACAATAATGTGAGGGAGACGGTAGATTCTGGGGCTCACTTGAAAAATTGTGTCCCAATTGTGAACACGAGCAACGCTAAAAGCTATAACAATGGACAAGAATATGAGTTGCAGGTAGTTGTCATCAACTGTGAATCACATAAATGCCACTCCTACTGTATGAGCTCGTGCTCCTAGCCAAATGGTCTTCAATGAGCAATGACCTCACCAATTACTGCATTAAGTAGTACTGGGAAAACATAACACTAACATGTAAACTGCATTGCATTACATGTATGATCAGTGGGTTTGTGATTCAACTTCATCTTCATGCATGACTGCCTGTAAGAAGTCATGTGTGAAAAAAATGCATAAACATAGATCTAGGTTCCATACAACACTTTACAATTTTGAACAGGTTGAGAAATTAATTAAACGGAGACAACTACTGTCATCAAATTATTATGCTTTCTGGGTCTTCAGGCATACGCACAGAGGACAAATTATCATACAAATGTGATAATTATAATAATCATACATTTGCCTCTGGGATTTTCTGTCATGTATGGTACTGTATGCCCTGACTGAATTTGTTTATTCTTCAATGTGAAAATACAGTTTGAATGTTAATTAGCCCCTAGATGCTAAAATTACTATAAATTTGTTGTTGTAAAAATGTCATCTGTCCTCATACCACTTCATTCATAACAGAGAGATTGGCAACTGGGATTCAAGTCTGTTTGCTTAGGTGTGGTGTTGTGGTGAAGACCATCAGAGCCACAAAATAGTCCTGATGGAAACCAGTGTATCGAGGCAAAACTTTGAGGTGTTGAGACTGAGTCAAGGCAAAGGGATACACAAAGGAATAACAGAAACCTGATATTTTAAATATACATATTATGCTTGATATGGGTTAAAGTGTGAAATGATTGCTGTTGGCTGTGAAAATGAAGCACCCTATGGCAAAAAAAATCAGGAGTTGGCAAAAAAAGTTTTAAGCACAGTAATAAGGTGAACAAATAAATCAGAAAATATAGTGGATGAGGAGGCTGACATAAAAGTCCTTTTTTCAGACCGAGGCTGGCTATAAATACACTGGACATGAGACCAGACCCTCAAAAAGTGGTCTTATACCAACAATAGTCTTGAGTACAAAAGCCCAAGAAGAAATAAAAACAAAGTTTTTTTCCTGGTACATTAGCAACAGAAATGCAAACAATACAGATGCCTGCCATTTTTCATATGCGGTTTATGCATATGAATTACACATGGAGAATGAATAAGGTTGTCTGTTTTACGCAGTCACTAGGTTTACATGACACCTAAAAAAAAATACTGCATTTGTCCAACTAAAACGGGACTTCATAGCAATTTTGTCTGCCTTTGTAGCTACAAATTTGCAACGCTGTCCATGGTCATGCCAGTTTACCTCTGGGTTGCTAACCCACTAGGGACGATTGTTGTGGTCTATGACATCGTAGGTGAACCGAAAATGGCTGAATAATAACAATCTGAAGGAGTGGTTATTACCACCTATCATAGCGGTGGCAACATAATTTCAATAACAAATGGATTACATTCCTGTGTCTGTATACTGAGACAAAGACAGTAATCCAACGAAATGCATGTACGTTTGTGCAAAATGAGTAAGACTTGATATCGACACCCCTTTTATGATTAGAATTGCACGGGCAGACATTGCAATGACTGCTGTGATGCCAATTATTGCGCAGCAAATGAAACAGCACCCAACCAATTAGCTGTGTCTTGCCTGCCTTTTACCAGCATATTGCTTTAAAAGTCACTGCACAGCCATTGCCCCTGATGTGTTTCCAGCCATGTTACTCTAGTGCTCTTGAGGCTCAGCATAAGAGAAAAACCACAGTTTGCTGCAATTTTTTGCTTTACAGTGACTGCAGGAAATAACTCCTTTTTGATCTATCATCAAATGCCCACTATACAGTCCACACACGGTATGTTTGGTGCTCTGAGGCCATGGCCCTTGTTATTGACAAGAGGTGTTCGTGCAAGGCAGCACTGACCAGTGTGTGTATTTTAATATCTACCAATGCATAATGATCCACACGATGTGGTTGTGAGTCAGTGTGGACAAATATTGACAGCGATGAATGTTCTTTTCCTCATTAATATTATTATTATTATTATTATTCCTTTGGCACTGTATGATGTTTAACAGGCATAAGCTTGTGTACCATAAGAATCTGTTTCCATGCAGCTACTGTTTATACATACTGTACATTCCTCCAGCCCTCAGTGGTGTGAGATACTAAATGTTCAGGCATAGATGTGCATGTGGAAGCCTGTGTAACTGTACCATGTAATGTGAAGAAAAGAAAACAAAACGTGCCGTTACAATGTCACAATCTAACACACTGGTGCTAATGCAGTGCTTTTGTGTTGAAATCCCAAGGTGAAAATAACATAATTTTCCTTGATTGAACTATAGGCGATGAAACACAGATGTTATTGTGCTTTTTGCTGAATCCCTTACAAAAATGCAACTAACCTTTCAACAGCCACTGAGGCTTTTATTTGAAGAGGGGATTGTTGCTTTGTTCCATCTGTCCCAATTTTGCAATCCAATCAGCCTTCCGAAAAGTTTTTAGGTCATGTTTCCACTGTAATAAGTGTTAACGCATCAGAAGAGAGGCTGGTGATTGATAAAATGTCTTCTTTAATTGAAAACTCGACTCACAAGAGGACTTCTTCAAAGTCGCAGCACGAGGCCACCCTGAAAATCAACATCTTATTGTATTCTGTGCAGGGAATTGTTGTGATTGTCTAGACACTTGCTCACTGATTTACCAAGTCTGCATTCTGATTTGTATTCCTCAAGGTTAAGAGGTATCAGATAATAGAGGTACGCAAAGTGGAAATTTCACAGGTTTGGAATGACAAAACAAAATGTGAACTCTTCTGTACATTCAGACACTTACACACTGGCTCTCTTTTTCCATCCCCCCACCGTCCACAGGATGACTTGACTCATGTTGCCATAGAAACAGGAATTACCAAAAGCGCAATAATATCTGGATGGAGGGCAGGGAGAGAGAATAAGAGACACAGAAAGAGGGAGAGGGATATATTTTAGTGCAGAAACAGTAATTTTGATTTTTGCATTTCTTTTACAATGAGGTTGATCCTGTCATAAAAATTACATCATTGAAGTTATGGTATTTAAATCAAGAATCAAAATGTCCTGTTAGATTATTCAGTATTTTTTGATATAATAATAATAACTTTATTTATATAACACTTTGAAAAACAGCAGTTCGCACAGTACTTTAACAGAAAAGCAAAAACCAGGCTTGATACAGCGATACAGAAAGAGGCAATAAGAAAAAAGGAAAAACAGAGGGAGACAAAAGAAGATACAAAGAAATAAAGGGACAAAAAGTAAAAGATAACATCACATCAAAATGAAGCAATAAAAGAAGCAAAGCAACAGTAAGAAAACTAAAGAAGGATGGAAAAAAATTAAGTTACCTATCATTTTAAACAACAAAATTCATATCCTATCGTGTCAAATTAATTTATTTTTATTTAGCACCCTTTAAAATGTATGTGCATTTAAAATATGACACATACAGAGGTGCTTGATAGTTTGTGTCCCTTTTTTGGAATCGTGACCTAAAACATCATTAGGTTTAAACTTCAAGTAAATAAGAAGAACCCAATTACACAATAGAGAAAAATATTATACTTGGTCTTTTATTTATTGACAAAATTATCCAATATTATAAACCTGCGAGTGTGTGAGATTTGTTTTCAGTACTTGGTTTGACACCCCACTCCCTTATGTAGCAATGACTGCAGCAAAACATTTTTGTAAATATTAAGCAGTCCTGCACATCAACTTGGAGAAAATGTCTGCATCCGTCCACAAAGAACAGCTTCATCTTGGGGATGTTGGTGGGTTTTCTCACATGAATTGCTCACTCCAGTTCTTTCCAGAATATTTCACTTGGTTTGGAAATTGACTTGGTCACTTCAAAGCAATGACTTTGTTCTTTTAAAACAGTTATTTGGTAGAGGAACCTGTATGGAACAAGAAGCTGGTCTTCCTGTATGTCCCACAGTCTCTTAGCAGTTATGGATGATTTCATTGCTCCATCAATGATGTCAAGCCATCCTGACACAAATACAGCAAAACAGTCCCAAATCATGACAGTGCCACCATGTTTCATATTTCACAGATAGGATAATGTTCTTGTGCCGGGGATGCAATGAGAAAGGCACTCCTCTCCAAAAATGTCTTGTGAACAACTTTATGGGTTTAAATTATGCGTGTACATATGTCAGAAAGAAACACTGCATTGCAGTACTGATGATGTTTCCGTTCATATAAATGCAGAAATACACACAATTCTAAGGGGTTCACAAACTTTCAAGTGCCACCATACACAGATGGCCACACAGGCTGTGTCATAACTGTGACAGTGTCAGAAATTTAGAACCAAACTGTCACACCATGACAAACCATCAAATGAGAACACACTTGAAAATGATGCAGAACAGTAAAAGTGTTGGGAAAAAGCAAACTGCTGCAAATTTTGAAAACAAGAAAAATAGAAGACACATGTTGAATGGCACATGCTGATTACATGTCTTTGGATGTATGTAATTTTGTGCTTTATAAAATGTCTTCACTTGACAACCAACTGGCACGATCACCTTTCCCCTCATGTCGCTGCCTTTATGAATGACTATTATTAATATATCAGTTTTGTATTTTCATATTACATTGTTGTTTAGAAAATTGTCTGCCTTCCTCCTCCCTTTTTTAAATCTTCAGATTTGTGTAGTACTGAAACCTTTTTTGCTTGAAACACTACTATTAATACATTTCATTTCTGTCATCGAAAATACAGCATTTTTGTCATGGTCACATAGTTGGAAATGATAAATATTTTCTGGCGTTAAAATAAGAGAAGTCATCAGATTTTAATACACCCAACTACTGTATGTGTTGTACACTCATCATGTACTTTGGCCGATATCACTCTTTGGCTGTTACAAGCCCAGCGTGGTAATATATGCCACTATACTGTATCCTTCATGAGACATGCAAATGATTCCCTTCAACATGGCGGTGTCATCGTCACCACTGTGTTATCCCTCTTACAGTCATGCTGCTGTATTTGTCAGAAGTCTTGGTTTGTCAGAAGTGTTCATCTTCTTCTTTTCTACATCCAGTAAGTACATGTACAAGTCAATTGCCTGTAGCACATTTCAGTCTTTCTTGTCTTTGCTATCACAGACTTTATCACATGCCTAGGCACCGCATTAGCAAAAAGACATATTTTTTCATCCTATGAATTAATCTGTCAGGAGCAGGATCGTAGCATTCCTCTCCCTCTGGTTCTTATCACTGCTCTGAGGCAACTTTTTAAGTGGGAATGAGAGATAAGATGAGTCTGAGGAATGAGATATCACAAACTAAACTGAGATTTAATTTGTGATGCAATTTCCAAGCATGCGGTGTGATGCTGTACAGGTAACACTTTGGGAGGTATGAGCGCTCCATCTGGGCAAACAATTGCTCTCCGCCTGTGCAAACAATTCCTAATTACTTCAGTCTGATTAACTAGAGATTTTGATTCAAGTCCCAGACACAAATAAGCCACAGGTGTGTGTTTAGGGCAGGAACCTCATAATACAGACAAAATGACACAGACAAGCATTTCCCATGTTTGAGTTGTTTTTCTGGCTTTGCCTAATAACAACGTAGCCAAAGACCAAATATGACATAAATGTGTTTTAGAATGACAAAATGCCACAGATTACTTTGCAATCTGACATACAGTACGAATTAGGAAGCAACTTTATCCAAACAAGATTCACAACACAAACAAGGTTGTCACACCAGCTTAAAAATATCTCTAGATTCTGGTCCTCAGTGTGCATAATCACTACTGTTGACTCATATCTGTTCCTTCATTCCATTTGGAAAACCCTGTAATATCATCAACGCAAATATCACTTCATCTGTGTACTACTCTGGTGACGTTAACGCCTCACACGTTGCTGCTTTTGTCAACGTTTCACGCTACTGACAAAAATACTGAAAATTAAAAAATGCCCACCACTGAAATGTGTACAATCTGTGAATAAATCTAATCCAAATGCATTGAAGTTACAAGCTATGCTGAATAATCGAACGGTTTGAATTAGTTGTAGACTTCTGCCAACACTGTGATATTGTTGCTTCATTGTTGTTTTATGGTCACATAGTCAATCACGTAGTCAAATTAATAACATCAATACAATAGTTGCTCCTTAACTAACTTTTTTCCTGCTCTGTTTTGGCTGACACTGAAATTAAAATTTCTTTCCAACAGTGATCTGGTCAAGATAGCATCATAAACAATGTTACAACAATAAAGACAACATTAAGAAGCTATAAATGAATAAATATGTGATTTATATTTCAGAAAAGTTGTCATATTATCAATGATAACTTTTTTTTCTTGTGTCTTAATGCAGAATTTCAACTTGTTTTTGTAAACAGGTGACATAAGCATAAGTCGTGTCTTAGTGGTGATGTGGGCTCGGACTCACTGTCCAGCTGCCGTACAGTTAATGAAGGCTTGTCAGTGATTCATATTAATGGGATAGTAAAGTAGATTTTTTTTTTTTTTACCAGGTTTCCAAATAGTTTTTAGTGAGATACTGTACAGCTATTTTCAGGATCACAGAGCCAATGATGCACCTGCAAATGTCAGGTAAAAGACAGTTCAGTCCTGTTTAGCCGTTTTACACAGACTGCAGTCACTTCCTGTTCACCGTGTTTAGCCTGCTCTGTTTAGTCTACACCCTGTATGTTTCTGATTAAAAGTCGTGGTTTTTTGCATAGTCTGGCGAGGGGAGTGACAAATACATCAGAGCGACTCTTATTTCGAATAAATCCGACTCTAGGGTGTTTGACACACTGACGGCCGCTAGAGGAGGCGAGCCGCGAGCTGTCCCTTCTGCAGCCGCACGCCTGACGCGCGTTCCCCCGAACAAATGTTCTGCAGAGCGACTAATACATGTTTTTTTCTTCTTCATTATGCATTTTTTGGCTTGTGTGACTAACATACCGGAGCAACATACCATCCAGAAATTACGGTATATCGATTATAAACACACAGTAGGTTTGTCTGTGTGAGTGGGTGACACTACTATATGCGATTAATGACATGATACAAACTGCGCATGTCAAAAGCAATAATTTGTTTGGCATTTAAAGTGGTGTTAAAAAGACAGGGATGTTGCTTTGCCATTATTTCACTCACTCCACCAATCTAAACCAATTTGTCTGTGAAGATTCTCAGTTATGCAGGTCACAGTATCCAAGGCGTGTGGTTTTCCTTAAGTCGACTGGACTGGAAATTTGGTTTGAAGATGCTTCGCTACCTATCCCAATTCCAAATGAGAATCCCGGTTGATCACGTCACATAAATCCTCCGTGAATAACTCCAAAGCTGACATAAAATTAGCCTCTACCTCATAAAATTCACCTTCTTATTTCTTCCCCTATCCCATTGTGGGGAACCCTAAATTATTGCCAGCTGTGTTGGCCAGCCCTCAGCATGGCAGAGAGCCTATTCTTGTCAAAAACATCAAAAAGGATTCATCATTACTGAGCCTGCTTCAACAGTCTTTCATTTAGCTGTTTGCTTGAATATTTAAAAATCCCTTTCATCCAGACCTGTCTATACTGACGTGTCATTCTTGATTCAAAAATGGCAAAATTCTTCAGTTTGTGCTTGTCTTTAAAGGCTGAACTGCTCTGATCAAAAAGGTGATAAAAATAGCATTGGGATAAACGAGACAGCTCTGATTTTGCACTGTATTATGCATTGCAAAAAAGCTGCAGAACACACTTTCACTCAGTAACATCCTGAAGTGTACGGAGCACACATCCCTGCTAAAAACCCCCAAAGAGATGGACCTATGGGTATTATTTATCTTGAATGCACAGCCATGCTAAACATTTAAATTTCCTTTTAGCATAAAAATGTTCAAAACAAAAACATTTACATGCAGGGAGCAAGCAGCTTTTCACCACAGAGAAAAGAATAAAGGCCAAAGAGACCTGCTCTCTCCTCAAGACTCAAACTGTATTCAAGTCTTTTCCTCACGTGTGATTTGCAACATATCCTTTCATTCCTCCTGTCAGGACATTTGCAGCCTTGTGGGGTATGATTTCTGCAACCAAAGTTATTTTCTGCAAGTTGTCAATTCTAGGCCACAGCTTCCTTAGCCTCAGACTGCCTCTCTGTACTCTAATCATGTATGATTCGTCCTCCCATGTTCTCTTTTTCCTTGAGTCTCTTTCTCCCTCAATCTCACTAGTGCTGCCCTGAATGGTTTTTCCTTAAATGGAGGTCCCTGCGGTCACCCAGAATCCAATGGCACCTAGGAAAAGACTGTTGGGGCCCTAATCCATTTACCTCCCAAAAGGCTCAAAGTGAACTCCCTGCTTCTAAAGAGGGACAGTCGGTAACATCCTGAATCTTAATTCGGCCAGTTCTATTGAATTCCCCGTTGAGACTTTCACTGTGGTGGTGAGAGTGCACTGTGCTTTTTTTGGGATAACAATTAAGGACTAGCTGGCCTTGTATCTTCAAGTGGATCCAATTCGTTTTGGGGATTAGATACACTTGTTTCATGCAAACTCCCTTTGATTGAGCTGGTTGATACAACTATTCAGTGTCAGGCTGAAGCTCGCCCTTTGTGCAGCACATCAGCAAGAAAGAAATGTGCTGCATATGCTCCTTTATAGATTGCAATGCAAATCCTTCCAAGGTAGGCAGTCTAAAGGGGGCCACGATGTAAGCTTTCACGACCCAAAAGTGACAGAAAAAAGATGAAATCACCAACTACAAAAGATACCTTAAAATGCATTTTTGTGGTGCTTTTTGCACATTGCTGAAGTGCTTGACACAACTTCATTTGCATTTTATTTGAAGGCACTTCTGCATTTAGCGATGGATGTAACTGTAGCATGTGAACATTGTTGAACAAGTATCTGAACTGTTCAGTGGAGAAATCCTATTTCAGGGTTCAATGGCTCTTTCAAAGCTTCTCGCCCGGGCAGCCATGAAATATATGCCCTTGTAAAGCTTGTCTATTCAATCAATTTCCACATTTTCAATTACTGACACTCTGCATGCTGTTTTTTTGCACAAAATGCATAAAAACAGTTTTAGGTTTATCAAAGATGAAGCCAATTAAGGTTAGATATTCTTTTCCTTCTGTCTTTTAGTGTAAAAACATGACCCTGTACACTACAGCCTCCAACAAGGCATGAATATTATGCTGACATCACAGATAATTTTCATTTGATCCTAAAGAAAGGATCCTCGATCAAAAAGCTCATTATATTGTACAGTACAACAAAGAAAGTAAATTACCAACTATGATGTTTGCCCTTGTACAGAAAGCTCCTTGAAAGGGAATTTAATCTTACAATGGTTAAATAAATAGTTATTCTGATATCATGCATTACAGAAATATAAAGTGAATAGAAAAACTATGAAAGATGATGCTTGTGTGTAAAAATGTAAAATCAGGGAAGCAGAGAAAAATTCTTATCCTGGTAGGAAATAAAACTACCTTTGTTGCTTAAATGAGAGACTTAAATCTAACATGACATTTGAAAGCATATTGATCTCCCGAGCTGCATTTATTACATATTTAGTCTTGCATCCCCACACCAATCTCTACATTTTTAGTGCTGTGCCAGGGCGGGAGAAAGGTCTGGCTGCACCCATGATGATTCTGAATATGAAACGAAAATCTCTGCAGCTTGTTTGTATCTTGGGAGGCGTTAAGCCAAGGATTCAGCACTAGTATCTTCGCAAAGAGTGTCAGAGGGAACTTGTTTTGGTGGAACATTTGCATGTGGGGAAGAAACACCTGGCATTGAAATGGCAGACGACTTCCTGAGTCACAGTCACATATTAAAGACCAAGGAATAAAATTGCAGCTTTAAATTCAGATTATTTCCCAGTTGCTTCCACCGGTTACTGCTTGTATCATATTTTCAGAGTAAGGTGTATCTTGAGTCACTGTGTAAAAATGTAAATACTTGTAGAATGAATTTGATGCCAGCCACACAATTAAAAAAAGTTAAGCCAGGGCCGTGCTTCCCACTCTCTTCTGCATTACCTCTCCTTTTAAGAGCACTCTGAAAGAGTTTGGAAATGGAGGAAACCAATTGCTGTAATTTTGATAATTCGGCAAATGTAATATTCTTGCTTAATATAGGATTTCAGCCACCTTTGTCATATTTCATGTTTCAGAATGTACTAAACCTTTTTAATTAGTGACAAGTCAGGACCAGATGGACCTGTGCCAACTCTTTTGCTACAGGGCCACTCTGTTGGAATATGTGCAGAATGTCATATGGCATTGTCCTACTGAAATAAACAAGGTCTTGCCTGAAAAAAGACATTGTCTATTTTGTAGCAAATGTTGCTGCAAAACCTGTATACACTATTTAAAATGAATGCACTAATACCTTGACACGTGCCAGTTACCCATGTCATGTGAACTGGATGCCCATAGCATGCTCAAGATGGCCCCTTCCCTCTTTAGTCCAGGGCACATGGCATCCATGATTTCCAAAAAAAAAAAAACCTTGCAAATTTAAAATTTTCAGACCACAGGAAATTTTTACATTTTGCCTCATTTCTATAGGGTTTTCTCTTGCATGGCACTTTTGTCTGCCATTTCTGGATGCAGTGACAAATAGCCAGTGATTTTTTGGAAGTGTTCCTAAGCCATGCTGTGATGTCAACAACAGAATGATATCTGTTTTTTTTTATGCACTGCTGTCTGAGGGCCTGAAGATCATGCTCAATCAGTCCAGATTTTCTAAAAAGAGAAACGTCTGTTACTAATATTATGAATTGTAGAAAATGAAATCCCCAAAGTCTTTGCAATTTTATGCTAAGAAACATTATACTTAAATTGATGCACTTTTTTCTAATGCAGTCTTTAAAGTAAAAATGGCATCCTTCACGACCTCTCAGAAAGACTGGGAGCGAGACATAGACTCTAGGGGATAGTGTGTTTTTTAAGCATTTCACAGCCTTTCCAGTCTTTTCTTGCCACTGCGAGTGTTGCAGTCTATGCCCTGTCATTTGAGACTGTGAAAGTGAAAGTCAGCAAAAGAATAGTTCATACAACAATCATGAGCCTCAATAATCGCCTTTGCAGGTGGATGTGGTGTAATTTTTTACACATTGTATTTAATATAAAACACCCCCTCTGATATGAACATGTCGATGACAGGGCTGTGATGACTCACACTGAAAAAGCAAGAAATGTGTGACCAAAATCATTCACAGACTACTCATTTGACCTGTCTTTTACATAAGCTGCAGTTTGTTGTCTATTTTCACATGATTCATCTGCATCATCAACACTGTTGTGCAGAACGCCCTGGCAACTGGCAGCTCATAGCGTCATTCATGTCACAGTTTTTTTTTTTAATCTGTTTTCCGCTCTTAATGCCAAATCTAAAGTGATTAATCGAACACATTGCAAAACAAACCATGACCACTTATTCTCCTGCTTGTTCCGAGGGCCATGGATGTAACGGTGTGTGTGTGGCTTTGTGTGCCAGCCGGACACGGAGAAAATGACAGTCTGCCATATGGACCGCATGCAGTGGTCTCGCACACTAAGTCAACCTGGTCACTTTATAAATCTGTTCCATCCAGACTGATCCAAGCAGCCCAGTGGGATTCCGCTCTGTTTTCCTGATTAGCTGGTCCGCACTGCATTAACAACCTCACAGTGTCCATCAGACTGACCGACCTTAACTCTTTGCACGGATTAGAGTGCTGCGCGGATGGGCTGAGTCCAATTAGAGGGTCTCAATGTGTAAATAAAAGGTAAACTAAAAATACGCGAGCTTGTGTTTGCTGGTAAATGGGATGCAGTGAAATATAAAGTGAACATAATGTCATCCATCTATTTATTGCCTCTACTCAGCAGTTTTGTTTGGACTAATTGGCACGGATGATTAATTATTATATAACCCATGACAGGCCATGGTAAATTGGAATTAAATGACTGGCTGACATTGCATGTCCCAGTTCAGTTGTGCAGCAAGCTAAGAAGGATTCATTTGCCTACTCTGGTACACTTCCTGCAAAATTTGTCTTCCCCCAAATACATATTCAGCACTCGGAAATAACTGCAATGTTTACAACACGTTTAGAGGTAAACACTTTGTAGTTAAAGCATTTGTTACGGTTAAAGGGAGCCTCAAGCTGTCAGAATGCACATGCACTATGAAAGGTATTTAAGTGTCTGGCAATAAAGAATCCAACTGAGGTAAGCAAGTTCAATTGTTTATGTGCATGATGAAACATTCAGTCAGTGATAGAAGGAATACAACTGGAAAATAGGGGAAGATATTCTTTCCTTTATCCAGATGAATATGGTTTTACATACTTTTTTGCCATGAGTGAATTGTAATTTCTTCTGAGCAACAATGAGGGGGAAAAAAGCCCAAGGAAAATCACATCAGGGTCTTTAAATCATTAAATCTCCCACATATCCTTGAACAAACACCATGTTATTTCTACCATTAGAGGCATTCTTCATCAAACTACATGTTTTTGAAAACAAATATGTAGTTTGATGAGTGTGATGCACCCAAATAAGAAGTGCTCAGGTCTATGAGTTCCATACATCACCTTCATCATTAATTGCACAGAAAACCGGTGAATTCTTCAAAAAGACACGTGTGACATGTTATCACCACAGCCTACGGAATCATCACTGTGTGTAATGCGATGACCACAGTGCATTAGGCTTGAGCTGGTTCTGAGGCTCTGGACGGGACCAGCTTATAAATATGCAGAACACTGGATGCCTATATCACTGACAGATCCAGCTCCATGTAGACCGGGGATTATTATGGCAAAGCACTGTCCAGCACTGATATACAGTGGAAGCTCGCACAACGACGATAATCCGTTCCGGCGTCACGGCCGGTCTCCGAATCGGTCGTTGTACGATCC
>JAQQAE010004178.1:0-19127 GCA_029823295.1 Pseudamia nigra | reverse complement strand
CACCCCACATGTAATATTCATGAGTTTTGATTTATGATTCCCTATCTGCACAAACTGTTGCCTGTTTCTTAGGTAACTTGATAACCAGCTTGATGAAAATATTATAGAGAATGAACAAGGTTGGAAGCAAAATGAACAAAAGAAAAACAGTCATGAAAATGAACAAATGAATCAGAAAATAGAAAAAAATGGACAAAATACAAGGCAACATAAACAAAAATCTTGAAAATACTTTAGATTTAAAAAAAAGAGAATGTTTAAAAAGAAAACTGAACAAAACAGTCAGGAAAATGAATAGAAAATAAGACGCAAAATCAGGAAAAATGAATGGAAACTGAAGAAAATCACCAAGAAAATGGATGCGTAAGAAGCAACATGAAAAACATAGTGAGAAAAATGAATAAAAATGAGCAAAAAACAAACAAAATACCACAAATGAGGACAATAATCAAGAAAATGCACAAGAAATTCAAGCCAATAGCCAGGAAGATGAATAAAAACATCATCTTTCTCATATCTACTGCTCTTTGCCTTCACAGGGCATTGAGATGTGCATCTAATTCTGCTTCTTGTCTTTCATGTCACATCCCTGCTCACGTGCATCTGTTGTGTCTCCATCGGGTTTATGAGTCACGACAGAAACATCGAAACGGACGCAACAAACCGCAAGAAACGGGACATAGTGACCATTTGCTAAACTAGTCTCAAATCGCTTAAAGTAGATTAAGGAGTCCATGTTCAAAGAAGGATGCTGATTGGTCGACTCTGAACTGCAGCTGTGAACAAAAAGCAGTGATTGGCTCCAGCTCAGAGGTGTGTGAGGGAGAAAGATGCTGATTGGCCCACTTTGTGTCTTCTGACGCAGTGCTGCAGTGCTGCGCCGGCTGCAGGTATTGTCAGCGCAGCAAGTGTGTCAGTGTGTCAGTGTGTTTATGTGTGTGTGGACCGCCTGCCCTTCATCAACTGGCAGATTTGAGGCAGGTCTCCATGGCAACCGGCCTCTAAGCCTGGCTCGGTGAACAAAGATAGCCTCCCCCCCATCCTTCCCCTCCTTCTTTTGAAGAGGCATGTGAGACGCCCGAGGGGAGTTTCCCCCGGGGGGATTGTGTTTGTGTGTGTGAAGGTGTACTGTAATCACAAATCACTGCTAATCTCCTCACATATCAGGGTCAGAATGAAGACATTCAGGACATGCACAGAGGAAATGAATGGATGATGCAGTGTGTGTGTGTGTGTGTGTGTGTGTGTGTGTGTGTGTGTGTGTGTGTGCGCCCTCTATCCATTCTTTACTGTCTGTCCATTTGCAACAATGAAGGTTCCCATGTGGAGGCAGATAGAGACATTTATTATTCCATTTTATTGAACAATATCATTGGATTCATCAGTTATTTCAGTTGTTCCTTGCTGAGAAATGGTGGTTTTAATTATATGGTTTACAACCTTGTTTCCAAAAAAGTTGAACCACGGTGTAAAATTTAATAGAACCATAATGGGATGACATTTCTGTGATAATTCTCTGGGCCTGAGCTTAAGTGGAAATCTGTCCTGTGCTCTCATCAGTCCACAGTGACATTCTTTTTGGAATGATGGTCCTCCAGGCTAAAAAAGTGTGACCATCTGGCTTGTTATCAGCATCAGTTCAAAACCAGCATCTGGTATGAGGGTGCTTTAGTGCAGATGGCATGAGTAACCTGCACTTTTGTGAAGGTAACATTAACACCGAGCACAGGTTTTGGAGCAACATATACACCGATCAATCACCACGACCGGTGAAGTCGTTATCATGTTGATGACATCATTTCAATGGCTTTTGTTAATGGGTGTATGTATCAGGCAGCAACTGAACATTTTCCCTCAAAGTTGTTTCAGTGAAAGCAGCAAATTGTCCAAACTAAGTAAGAATCTGAGCGACTCTGACAAGGACCAAATAGTGACGGTACATGACTGGGTCAGTGCATCCAAACCTAAAGATGTTGGGTGTTCTAGTCTGCAGTGGATAATACCCCAACAAAAGTGGTCTAGGGATGAACAACTGGATTTCAATCACATTGAGTATATGTGTTGTAAAATCAGGTCAGATTCATGAAGGCGCATGCTTACAAGGATTTGAAGAAAAGTATGTGTCACTATAATGTCTAATGTGTCATGTGCTCATGTGTTGGTTTAGAGCAATTCTGGAATCATAAGGGGAACCTACACACACTAGTAATGTTTTGTTCTGGATTGAGATCCACATGTCCTTCCTTCGTCATGGGGATCTGTCCACTGCAGGAGCAGGACCACCAAACAAAACCCGCAGTTTTGGAGATGCTTCGACCCATTGGCTTGACATCACAGTTTAGTCCTTATCTATTGTTTGCGTCCGTACACTGCCCATTTTTTTTGTTTCAAATACATCAACTTCAAGGACTAAATGTTCACTTGCGGCCTCATATATCCTACCCACTCACAGGTGCCACTGTAATAAGATAAATGACATAATTACCACTTCACCTGTCAGTGCTTATAATGTTATAGCTGATCAGTGTATACAGAGGTCGATGACATTTACTTCACCAAGACAGAGCCAAATCACATTGATTGACATTGACCCTGAAATGTTGAAGCTGAATCCAACATCAATTATGAATGGGAAAACATTCAACTATCAGAATTACAGCCATTGACCTCATTGTGTAAGTGTTGCTAAAAAGAAGAGGTTGAACTTTTTGGAAATTTGTTGTAGCATCAACATGAGCATGCGATTTCAAGAAACATGTAAATTTCTCAGCTTTATGCTCTTTTCAAATAAATTTAAGCCTTTAATGTTTTGCAAATCATCACATTGTGTTTCTATTTACATTTTGCTCAGCGTCTCAATTTTTTCAGAAACCGGGCTGTAAATGTTACTAATATTCTGAGTCTGTGGTCTCATCTAAACTGTACCTTGGGGTGGTTTTTTGTTGATGAGAATGGCATTTGATGATCAGCTGACAGTGGCATCTCAGAGTGTAGACTGTCTCTAAATCCCACAACAAACTGGAATCAATTATTCATCAGAAGCCTTTTAGTTAATTTGTTGCATTTGGCTCCAGATGATCAGACGGATTTGTGCTTTTGAGACCAAGCCTACTGATGCTGTGGGTCTAAAATAACTGACTTTCTCATTTAATGTACAGCCTGCAGTGATACCAGCAGCAGTGGTCTAAAAACTTGCTGGACATGCTTCCTTTCTCTTATGCTTTCACAATTTAGCTCCTAGGAATAAATATTGCACAACATAAGCAAGCCAAAATACATCAGGACATGTCAGATTATCATATTAAAGTGCAATTCTGCAGCTGAAATCACACTGAAATTTGATTTGACTGAAGATGTACAGTCTGACGATTGGATTTATCCAGACTCCAGGAGATTAAATTACTTATCCAGGTCAGATTACATGAACTTTCCATTTTAAAAACCCACTAGTGCCTGCACAGAAGCACCGCAGTGAACAATGGTCAGATTCCAGGAATGTTATTTGTTTGTGAAATTACAAATGCACAGATACGGAGGGAGACATTTCATAACATGGTTTATAGCTTTAAAGCCACTACGCAAATAACTGTTACAAATACAACCACGCTGACCAGTAAATGTAGATTGTTCCTAATAAAACCTTTAAAATATCATCAAAATGGAATTTAAAATCTATCTATGTAAAGACAGGACACGTCACATACACTAGTATCAATTAACCTTTAAAGGTCCCATGTCTTAGACGTAACTTTATATCTGTTCACCTTATATGTGTCTAATAAAGGCTTCTATAAGGGTCTTGGCGAAAAAAAGTTGATTTTGTTTTTCAAGGGATTTTCGCAGCTTTGCCCCACACTCCAAGGTTGTACTCGCACTAGCGCCATTTGACATCAAGAAGCGCATGTCCCCCATCCCCACTCTCCCGCTGATCCACACTGATACTGACTCAGGGCCACATAACAAACCACATACACAACTTTACTGACTTTGTGGCTTATGTTTGAGTCATTTTTGGCCACATACAGACTAATACTGGATTTCTCCATTATGTAAGGTGGCAATTTTCAGTTTAATGTTGCTGTCTGCATGCAGAGGCAGCAGGAGAAGACGTCTATGTATACAATATCAGGTCTACATTGTGTCTGCGTGTTCGGATTTGTGCTTGAGCAACTGAGCTGTGCTGTGGCCCACCTCTTCCAATGGTGCATGGCCCGGGGAAGCACTCACATTTCTCAAAAAGTCTGTAATTTAGTTGTGAAAGGTGGTTAGGCGTAGCGCAGATTGGCATTATGAGTACGCCCCAACTTCATTGTGAGGTGTCATAACCATCCACTTTAAAAAAAAGACTGATTGGTTGAACCATAGGTCATTCCCAAGGCAACTCAAGAGTATCTGGCTGCAGCTTGCAGACATAGGAATGTAACGCCTCTTCTCTTGAGGAAGTAACACCTCCAGGGGAGTCACTGCTATGTTATGCTGCTTTTTTGGTCAGTGGTTAGGGTTAGTGTTGTATGCTTATATGTTTAACCATATACAAGATTGTTTTAGGAAAATACACTTAGCAAGGTACGTGTGTGGTCAGCCATTTTGTTAGGTCTGAACACATGATAGGACTGACGTCACTGAGTGCTGGAGGAGTAACTTTATCAAGAGACATAACTTTATAAAGTCAGTGACATCAAGTAAAGCATATGAAAACAGGAATTTAGTCAGTAGAGTCTGTCCTGAGAAATCCAGGAAAAACAAGCTGTTTTCAATATTTGTGATTTGTGACATCACAAGTCATAACCAATCAGAGAAAGGCTAAAGTACATTAATCCCAGCTCCACGAACCACTAGATCAACAGAACCAGTTATATTCAAGTAAAAATTAGGCCCATAACAATATTTATGATATTTATTTCTTTTTGTTCATTTTTGTTTATGAAAAGTACATTATAAACTTTTGCGCCAGAATATCATCCCAGGTCTCTTTGAAAATGACAGACTCTTCAACCAATCAGAGTATTTACTGATGAAAAGTAGGCGGATACGACACACCACTGTGACATCAGTTTCAAAGAGCCCTTCAGAAAAGCAAGGGAACAAAAATCAAGTCTACATACTGTATGTGACCAACACCCTTACAGAGGTATTTGATAGACACATATAAATGTTATAGAACCTTTAAAGTTTACATTTAAAGGTCACATGCCATGTTTAATAGACACATAGAAATGGCATGAGCATTTAAAATTTTTATTTTAATGTTTAGAATCCTACTAGTGAATGGGGGTGGAGCTGGTACATTTAAGCTGGACTGCGATTGGTGCAACCATTGATGTCATCAGTTAAAAAAATCAAAATGGCTTCTGTTCTGTTGTTGTGTGGGTTTCGGAGGACTGAACAAGGTCATATTTTCACAGCTTTTATTTTCCATCACAGACATAATATAAACCCCAAAACCCAGCAAAGATGCATTTTTACACTATGGGACCTTTTAACTCATCTTGTGATCCAGCATCTGCACTCAGTCTAATTTGAGACAACGATGATGACTCGAAAAAGAAGCTGAGCAGCATCCATGTTGGAAAGACAAATACACTCGTGTCATTTCATTGAAGCAGTGACGTATAAACCACTTGCTCTTCTATGTGTCTATTTTGACTTACTGTGCAACTAAAGACTGCAGGCTTTGTGTACTTTAAAATGTGTGTTCTTAGTTGTGCGTATCGGATGCATGCTCTGAGATGATGCCAGTTCGATCTGTTTGGTCTCTTTGTTTATGGAAGCAGGCCTTTCCTGCTCTCTGATGTTCATGTTTAGGCCATGAATAGAGCTTTGTGTGTGGTGGTGGAGACTTATCCTCATGATTTGAATGCTGAGTGTATTTAGGTGTATCTGAGGGGTAGAAATAAATGAATATTTTTTAAAAAATTATGATGTGCAGTTGTTGGAAAGAGGACACTGGGGAGTAGAGCTGAGGGTAAGACTCTTCTCTATTTGCTTCAATTTTAGTGCACATTTTCTAACTTGATTAGATGGTTATCAAAGATGAGGACGAGAGGACATGTGCAAAACATGGCAAATACTGTGTTTAAACAACTCTCTTTTGAGGTTTGTATAAGCTGTAGGTAGTTAATATTCCTTTGATCTGTTTCTGGATTATATTGTTCTTTTTATGCTCATTTTGTGAATTGTTCTGTTAGTTGCTTATTTTCTGTTTCTGTTTTGTTCATTATTTTGTTGATTTTGTTGTATTTTTGGCCAATTTTACTCATTTTGTTATAGTAGTGATTATTTTGTTACTTTTTTCCCCATTGTGGCTATTTGGTTCATTTCTTGCCTATTTTGTGTTGTGAACAGGAATGCAGTGTTTACTAGTTTACATTGTTAACACATTTCCTGGATGGAATGAGACCAGTGGAAAACTGTGTGTTCCACGTAAAGTCCAGTTGAGAACCTCCGCAGCTGAGGACAGGACACATTCCCCGAGTCCGGCTCCTGGTTTGGGGGCGTGGCCTGCGCCGTAACGTCATTGATGGTTATATAGGCTGCAGCTGTGGCGGCGGGCTCGCGCTGCTGAGACAGGCAGAGCACTAAGGACCGGCGGCGCGCGCTCACAGACTCCCAGTCAGCCACGCACACTCCCCAAACAAAGAGAAGCACGCGAGGCAGGAGAGCATCCCACCCTTTAAGCCGCGAGCGAGCTCAGTTACAGAACCGCCCCCCCACATCCCTCCGAGACACCCAGAACCGGACCGAGCCACAAAACCAGCCATGACAACTAACGGCGCCACTAACGGAACCAGCGACATGCTGCAGATCCAGTTCGGCCTCATCAACTGCGGGAACAAGTACCTGACGGCGGAGACGTTCGGCTTCAAAATCAACGCCTCAGCCACGAGCATGAAGAAGAAGCAGATCTGGACTCTGGAGCAAAGCGGCGACGATGCCAGCGGCAACGTGTTCTGTCTCAAGTCACATCTGGGCCGGTACATCGCCGCCGATAAAGACGGGAATGTTACCGGAGACAGCGAGACCCCGGGCCCAGAGTGCCGGTTCATCATCACTGCCCACGACGACGGCCGCTGGTCCCTGCAGTCCGAACCCCACGGGCGCTACCTGGGCGGAACCGAGGACCGGATCATCTGCTTCGCGCAGACCGCCTCTGTGGCGGAGAAATGGAGCGTGCACATCGCCATGCACCCGCAGGTCAACATCTTCAGCCTGACGCGCAAGCGGTACGCGCACCTGAGCGCAAAGGTGGACGAGATTGCCATCGACCGGGACGTCCCGTGGGGGGTGGACTCCATGATCACCCTGGTGTTCCGGGAGCAGCGCTACCACCTGCAGACCTCCGACAACCGCTTCCTGAGGAACGACGGCGCCCTGGTCGCCACGACGGACAAGAGCACGGGCTACACGCTGGAGTTCCGCTCCGGTAAGGTGGCCTTCAGGGACTGTAGCGGCAGGTACCTGGCCCCGTCCGGGCCTTCCGGTACCATGAAGTCCGGCAAGAGCGGGCGCGTTGGGAAGGATGAGCTGTTCGTGCTGGAGCAGAGCCACCCGCAGGTCGTGCTCACCGCTGCCAACGAGAGGAACGTCTCCACCCGGCAAGGTGGGTGTGATGGTCCGGTGTGTGTGCTGCAGGCCTGGTGGTCTGCTGGTTGAGGATGTGTGTGTGTTGGCAACTCATACGTCCATGGCAGAGGAAGGGTTAAAGTGATGGCATGTCAGACCTCATCCCCCTGCAGCCTACACACACACACCATCCCAACAGGGTGTGTGAGCCACAGGGCATGTATAGATGGCCTACACACATACTAAACCATGAGTGTGAGTCCTCACTGGACCATCATTTCCCAAAAAAAAAAAACCCCATTGGTAACGTCTGATCAACGCACACACAGGACTGTTACTGGTAGCTGTAAAGCTCCTACGAGGGAATCTGAGTGTTTTACAGCCAACAAATGACATTTAAACAGTGTAACAAAGAAGTGCACAGAGTCTTCAGGCCTGTTAACACACATAGAGCATAATGTGAACACGTGCCATCATTCAAATGTAAAACAGCCTCATAAAGGCACTGGCAGAGAGCAGAGCAGCTCCAGTTAGAGCAGAGGAAAGGAAGGAAATCATTGATTACTGCCATATATTGAGGTTTATTCCTTCACTTGGATGATTCACAAAGATGATACTACAGAGCCTGAGCTTTGATGACATGAAAAACCCAGCCTCCACTGAGGCTGTATAATTAACCAAGCTGGGAATGTTTCTTGAGGCAGTTACTTTATACATCATGTTCTGGTATTGACACACTGATCCTGGCTTCACACTTGACCTGATTTGTGTTTTAGATTGTATTCCCATTAGATCTCAGCATTTAATTTCTTCCATAGACATCTGGGTGTCAGCTGGATGCGTGGGCAGAGATGCAAGCCGTTTCTCCACCTCCATGCTTCCTTTGCCTCTTTCCTCCTCATTTCCTTCATTCCCTCATTGTTCTCACTCTTCTCCTTCACACGTCTGTCATCAGTTTGTCTTCTCGTACCCTTCCCCCATCATCGCTGATCCTTCAACCTTCAGGCCTGGCTGCTGTTGTGTTTGCAGTCGTTGTCAGTAGCTGCAGCAGCCCACAGTGTCTTCAAGTGCCAAAATAAGTGGCTGCCCTTTGTTTGAAATGCAAAGCATTTAAATTAGATCAGTGAATCCCAAACTTTTCAGCTCAAGGCCTATGTGACATCTGCTTTAATACAAACCAACATAAGACCGTTTCACTGAAGATCATTTCACATACCAGAGGAGTTTTGTGTGTTTTATTACTTGAATGTAAAAGATCATAAGGTGAATGAACAAGATTTACAAGATAAGGATGAGACTTAACAACAATGGGCAAAAAAATGACCAAAGCAATACAAAAATAAACCAAGATGTGCAAAATAATCAGGACACTGAACCAAAAATGAACAAAAATCTGGGAAAAATGAAGTCGGTAATAAAAATGAACAATATTGGTCAACAAAATGAATACATGAAAATCAACAATAATTAAAACGCAAATTCACAATTGTAAAAAATGAGCTAAAAGGGAGCAACAAAATGACAACACAATAGTCAAAAAATGAAGAACGTAGTAAAGACAATGAACATGATGATTAACAGAATGATTAAGAAGATGCCAAACGTGTGCAATATCGGACAAAAAAATTAACAAGGTTGGAAATTAAGTTGAGAAATAAACCCAAAATGTGCAAAAATAAACGGCGCGCAAACTGAACAAAACTGACCAATAACAAAATCAATACAAATAAAACTGACCAGAATAAAGAACAAAAAGTGTTAAACAAAAGTGCAAAATTTAAAAAAAGAATTAAAGTGATGAACAAAATGGATAAAAATTAAGAAAGTGACCAAAACATTAAAGAAAGTAAAAAAAATTATGAAAATAAGCAAAATGAGGAGAAAATGAACAAATAAAGAGAAAAAACAAATGTAGAGGCAAAATAAATGGAAAAATAAATAAAAAACAGAAACTGATGAAAAAATGAACATGACGTAGTGTAAGAAATTGATCAACATGTATAAATAAAAATTAACAAAATAGTTCGGACAATGAAGAAAATTCTAAAATATAAACAAGTACAGTATTCCAAAATGTACAAAATAATCAATAAAAGTAACAAAATTACTGAGAAAATGAACAAAAATAATCAAATTAAACAATAAGTAGAAAAGTGGAACAAAATGACCCTAAATTTAGACAAAGGCCGGACTTGCTGTAATTAGCTGTAGATGAGGGCAATGACACAATGTGTTGAATCTAATGAATGATAGGAGGAAGTGATTCTCTCTGTTCTGAATCTGTAATTAGTTTGTGGTCGGTGGTGAGAATATCCTGTGCTTCAGCAGTTTAACTTCCCCTTCTCGGTGTAATCAGCCCCTTTTATTTCACTCTGCTGTCACACTCACACCCTCAATTCGGTCGCCTTGTTTTGTCTGTTTACTCGTCAACACAGAATTCATCTGCTTTTCTCACCGTCTGCAGTCGGATACAACATGGACATCTACGAAGTCTGAAATAAAAGCCAGGAAATGCAGTAAACAGTATTTTTAAGCAGATGCCAGTGTCCCCCGTGATTACAACATAAATCATGCTTTAGCAATCCCCAAGAGGAACAAAATATCATTTGTGTTGGATGTTCAGCTCAATCAGATTATGGCTTTTTATTAATATGGGTTAGTGGATGTCAGAGCCACCGGCCGTGCACGTAGTTTTTATGTCATTTCTTTTGCCTGCATAATGTGCTTTTGTCGATCTTGATCTTGTGCCGAGGAAGGTGAGTACAGTCAATAGCCCTATTACTGCTATTTCAACAACTGTACATATCCACATTGCACAGTTGAGAGAAAAGACAGTCCATCATTACTTCAAAAAGCTAAAACAAAGCATTGGAGGGTCCATCCATAGCCGGTGTGTGGGCCCAGAGAGACGGTAATAGTTTTGAACGATCCACATCTGAAGTAATCCTAAGACTTCATTTGGACTCGGTCATACTTTTGCCTCAACCAGATGATAAATACTTTTACTGTTATTTTGTGGGTAAGATCAGTTCTGTATCCCAATTGGTTGCTGGGATGTCATCAAAAATGTATTGTGGAAATAATGTTCAACATGATTTCATAATATTCTGTCTATTTTGAGACCAAGATCACATCTGGAGCACGGATGGTTGTTGAGATGAGATGGAAAATGTTTTTTTCCAAGATATCTAGGGGGACCTCGACCATGACTAATTCACCCCACAAGTTAATCACCTCGAGATATCCACCCGAGTAATATTCATGCAAAGTTTCCAGGCGTTCTCAAGTTGTCGAAACACGCAGATGCACATACAGGGGTGAAAACGATACGATTTGCCACTTAAGTGACATGCAAGGTAATGGTCAGTCAGTCCGCACAATACCTCCAAATACAGTTGCCAAAACCATCAATCACTGTGGTGAAACTGGTTGTCACGGGGACTGTCCCAGAAAAGGAAGACCAAGAGGAGCTACCTCTGCTTTATTAGAATTACCAGCCTCAGAAACCAGAGACAGTCCTCATGAGAGCTAGCGTCATCCCAGCATTCGATGGCTGTGGAGTACATAGTCTGTAAAATATAGTAATCCTATGACTCACAATCTTGGATCACGAAATCACCCTAAATAAACAGATAGTGATTTGTGAAACACTGCAACATGCGGTCATCGTTTTTAACAGCTCATGTTGGAGAAATGAGCTCGTCCAGTGAATGGCATCCATGTGTTGGAGCATCAGGGAGAGTCAGTGTGCCAAGTATATCTGGCTCAGGGGCCATGATAAAATCCAAATTGGCAACCATTTTTCAAGGTGACCATCATTTTATGTTTAAAATGTGGCACAAACGCCCAAGTGAAGTGCAATGGTTTTGGTTTTCCTGAGGTATCACATTTTAAACAAAGTGGCCATCTTTGATAAAAATGGATGTCAGCTGCTCTACCAATGACTTTTAAATAAACTGACTATTCTTTATTCTGATGTATGGACACACAACTCTCTAGTTTTAGTTTAATATCACAAAGTGTGAACCAAAAATGTGAGCAACCAATCAAATGCCTCGCTCAAGGACCCTGAATCACCTATGATGGACCGTCTGCTGTAATAGTCTGTACATAATCAGCAGAAAGTCTGATCTTAAGAGGGCGACCACATTTTAGCCACCAACAACTGGATCATTGTGATGCAGATTAAACGTAGAGTCGAATTAAACTGGCTCCAGATGTTTTTTAAACCAACAGCTGCTCACTGGGTGGACGATTCAGCGGGCAGCGGGCGAAGCAGTCGGCTGGCTTCCATTAGCAGCCCGAGGTTTTCAACTGGGTCAGTCCGAAAGCAGCTTTACAGAACTGAAACGCAACATTCTGGTCGTTGCACCCAGTAAATCCAGTTTAGATGCTTTATTATATGGAAACAAGCCAGGATTTAGATGGGTTCATAAATTGACGTTTAGAGGGTGAAGAGGTTTCTCATCGGTTGTGTTGGAGCTCATCGACTGTCAGTTGGAGCTTATTTTCAAAACTATTATTTGAGATTTTAACGTATGGCGAAACACAAAGATGTAAAATATGCAAAAAATACAATGTAAGAGATGCAGGAAGGAAAAAATCGACAAAATGTAAAGATGGTGTTAAAGATGAAAATGACATCAAAAACACAGACAAAAATGCCAAAAGTTTGACATGATAAAAGATACCAAAAGATCAAGGTGAAACATTTTCTCTGATTATGATTTTTAAAAAAAAATATTTTTATGTTGTTAATTGGACTTATTTTGCGTTCTTTTTATCATACCAACAAAATCTGAATTGGCAAAAAACAGTCATGCTGTACAAAAAAATAGCAGAATTTTCCTTTAAGTGGCCCTGCCATGTGAAAACTAATCCTCCTAACTTGGGTTTCTTATTAAATATGTTCTCAACAGTGCCTTTTAATATTCCAAATTTACTACAATTTATCATGAATGTTGTCTTTTCAGGTCTAAATGCTGCAAGCAAGTCACAAGGAATCCACTTCCACTTGTTTCATTGCATTCTGTTTATCCTCATTGCTTTTTTCTGTCTAAATCAGTGTTTACTGGAAAACAAGGCCTCAAAGTAGGCATTTCACAAGTACCTGTTGCATTCTACTGTACTCTTGGAGTTTACAAAACAAAATGTATAAATCTGAGTTAATTTAAACCCATCAATCAATATTACACTCTAGTGGGCATGCTTATAAAAGACCACTGGGGAAAAAAAATGAGTGTTTCCGGTCGTCTTGAGGACTATCCACTGCACATGACAGCACTCTCTTTGTTTCCTGTTCCAAGCGTTCCTAAATCCCATTATTCCAATTTGACACAGTTGCTCTTTTCCCGACCCAAGCACCCACAAACTGGTCATCCATGGAAACGTGTTGGTCCCGAGCTCCCCGAGAGACAGTTTAACGACCCTCCGATGGGCTGAGACACAATTAACATGGAGTTCTCTCCAAGCCCAGTGGCCTTTTAAGTGGCCTCTACTAAACTGAAACGCAGCATGAGTGAGCGCTGGTTTGTCAGCGAATGCCTCATATCCTGTTGGTGCAACCGGCGACTTATCATCCTCTGCATCTGTACACACTGGAGCAGAGAGTGAGCTGAAGAGGAGATGGAAAGCCACTGGGCTTTTATTGGCTTCAGCACTTAAGTATGAAGAAAGTGTGTTTTTAGTGTGAGTCGGTTGCCAGCTACGTAGATTGTTTTGACAGTAATGTGGGCAATATACACTACTGTACAAACCCTGTAGGCACCATGGGTTTGTTGTTTTGTCCATGTTTATAGTGACTATACACATGCAAAAATCAGTATGGAGGTAGGGCCTGCAAATATTCACCTTTTTTGTTTTGTTTTTGTAGGATTGTAAATGGTATGAACATTTAAAAACCCAATCTGAGGCAAAATTCCAATTTTATTGTGACATCCATTTCTGTGGCGAGAAGTTAGTCATTAGATCTCATATTTTCTGTCCCAAATGGTTTAAATCTTGCATTGTAAGTGCAAAGGGAGGAAACACTTGAGGCTGACACTTGTGTATTCTGGTTTTATTATGACGTTGCCTTTGATCCTTTGATACATAATGTATACATATACAGAATGTATATTGGGAGGATTTGTGAGGATCAAAGGAATTTGTCCCTTGTTGTGAGGGTTGTGTCATGAAGGGCGTCCGACCTAAAAAACCTCTGCCAGATCAAACATGCCACTCATTGGTATTTCGCTGTGGCGACCCCTGAGGGGAGCAGCCGAAAGGAGAAGATGATGACTGAGAAATCTCATCTATATGGTCATAATGTGATAAAACAACAAAACCCAAGGTGGGCGCCTCATCCACACGGAGCCGGCATTTTGGGACCCTGAATACGCCAATGTGTGAAAACGGGTCCCAGAGTCAACAAATCTCAAAATGCCGCCCTTGCATTTCTGTGTTTATGACCCATATGCATCTTTTCTGAACGGAGACACCATGGACCCGTGTCTCCCGAACCCCAACAACAGCAGATTAGTGTTTGTGCTTCTACAGCAAAATCTTCTGCTCCTCTACTACCATGATGAGCAATAAGTGGACATGGAAAACGGCATATGACGCATGTTTTTTTTTTTCTTTAAGTAGTTTGTTGACATCCATGTCATCTGTTTTTCTGTAGCTGCATTACAACACCACTTACCGACACTTATATACTACAGCGTTTTCTGTGGTTTTATGTGGACGTGTGTTGTTAACAGAAAGCCTTTTTAAAAAGAAAAAAGAAATGGATGGCTTTTGTCTCCTTGTGGACAAGGCCTAAAAAAAGATGGGGTGAAAAACAGAGCAGAATCTCAAACAATATGTATTGCAATAATTTGATAAGGATTCCATGGTATGAGCTCTGTTCGTATGCCTTAATAGCAGTGCACCTGCCTAATTGTTTGGATGTCAATCGACACCTTTGATGCGGAGGAGGAATAATTGATGACAGATTTACTGCAACTGTCTGGCATTTATCAATTCTTCACAAAAATGTAACAAGCTGGCGATGTGATGTCACAAAAGCACCAGTAAGCTGTGTTACACGATCATTTAGTGGCATGTACTGCACGTGCAGATGACTTTGTCTTACTGACAAAGTCCGTTTTGAACAATATATTTGTTTTATGCTTAAACTAAATTTGGTTGCATTTCTTCCCAAAAATCTTAGTGATCCTTTATGAACTTTGAGTACTGGTAGTCACAACGTGTATGTTGTGGTGATGACAAAATATACTGCAATATGAATTTGTTCCATATTGCCCAGCCCTAGCCTCAAACTGTCCCTGGGTTCAAGGGCTGGTGATTCTAAAGTCTCTCTGCAGCAGAGGTACAGTAGCTCTTCTTTCCTGGGATGGTCGTCACGGTAGCCACTAGACTGTCTGTTCTCTGAACTGAGTGTTTTTTGCGATGATATGGATTTGTACAGTAGTTGTGGCACTACTAGTGCTATCGACTCCCTACCTCTGATCTAAAGCACATTAAGAAGGCAGGAATCTGCATAAATTAACTCTCGACTTGGCTGTATGGATGTTTTCTGTATTAATGTACAGGATGAGAATATAACCTGAATATAAAATGTCTCACATTTACATAAAGTCTCAAACAATGCATCCATACCGGAACATTGAAAACTACATATTATGAATATAAAATGGTCAATATTAATATTTGAGTAAAATTAAGTGCCATAATGAAGCACTTATCTTTTTGTAAGTGTTTTTAGCTTATGATGCAAGCGAAATGGACCCAAAGTATGAAAGTGTATGACGATTATCATTTTATCTTCCAGCCCTGGTTGGATGACGAGACAAACTATACTGTCATGTTGAGCTTTATTCCACAAATTAGCCCCATTTTGTTCTGTTTTGGAGATTTTCCAAAGCATTGAAGGTCATGTATGTGTGGTTTGAAAAGTGGAGGGAGGGAATAAACTGAGCGCATGTTTTGTCTGGCCATGATTCAGCCTCAACACCGCCTCTGTATCCTTTAACCCCCCGCTGGCAGGAAGTGACACGAGACGCACAACTGCGACCTTGGATGGGGTGTGTTGATCCCTGCAGGGTGAAGGGCCTCGACTTACTCTCTGCAACGCACACGCTGTTAATCTGTTGGAAAAATAAAAGGAAAGCTGTGAATCTGCGTATGCATCCTTGGTTGTATTTACTCTGGCTGCAGTTTGCATGCTTCGTGTTGTGTATAGACCTTCAGGCTGTTTGTGTGTTAGTGAAGCTGACTCACCCGGAGCCTCTGCTGCCTCATGTCGACGACTTTATTATAGGCTAGTGACGGGCTGCTCTCCAGGGTGTCATTTCGGGGCTCTCTGGGTGCGGCTCTACTCTACTGACCGCTAACTCGCACTGTAACTGTACTTTATAGTCGATTTATGCAACGACTGAGTCAATATAGCCAAAGATTCAGGACATCCCCAGATGCATACTGCCAGTCTCAGATGTCAAATGATCCATGTTGATTATGGAAATGGGGAAACTGATGTGGTGTGTGTCTGAAACCGTAAATGCATGATGTTTAATCACGATAAACTTTTTTTTTTTTCGTCCCTATAAAGATAAGGACTCATATTTTGTTCATTTTATTTATTTTAGTTCACTCAATGTGTCAAAATGAGCAAAATTTGAAATCTGAAGCAAATAAATACTTTTTCTGTGTTACCCATTAGTTCTTTTCATTATAGATAATCAACAAAACCATAAAATATTTATCACACTTTCAATTATTGATGTATTGCCAAACTCTGGCAGAAATCATGTTTCTTGTTTTGTCTTTTTCACATTTAGCATTTGTTACTTCCTTTTACCATTTTTGTTTTATGTAATCTTGTCATTTTACTTTACTTTGTATTTGTTTCTTTTAAATTTTCAGCAACTTTTTCTCTTTTGGCCATACTTGTTTATCTTTTTTTTTTTTAAATTTTTTTAATTTATTTTTTTAACATTTTCATCCGTGACATAGTTGAGATTAAATGCATTAGTCGTCAGCCAGCAGAATTCTACATTTTAAAACATCATCACAAAAGACGGATGTGACATTGCTCATAAGATTCACTGAGGTGCTGGAGTTTCAGCATCCTTCAAAAACTATGAAAAGTCTGCACACTCAAATGTGTGCAGTGGTTTATTTCAGTAGACCTTCCTCAGGCAGAGTAATTCACAGGTGTGTGTCACTGTCGGTAATAAGAGGAAGCAATATCGAGTTAATTAAATACACCTGTGTATGACAAGAGCAGCACAGCATTTAGGGAAGTGTAGTTCCAGGCAGGACATACATTTGTTGAATGATATCCACAAGGATGGCCTAACAAACAGATTTGGAAAAAATCAATATGTAGAACAACAGGACATTGCCATTATCCATTCAAAATGACCAATCGGTCATATCAAGTTCCTCAATCAAGTCTAATGGTTGTAATGTCTTCAAAGTATGGATCCAGTAAAGGCATCAAGATTTACAACCAGTCATGTTGACGCTACTATTAAAGCTACTCAGAACCAAGTGGCCAATATTCCTGGCAACATCCTTTAAAAATTACCCTGAAAAGTGTGTTACGGAGTCAGAGTCCCAGGTCACCTTGGGAGTGATTTGCTTTTCAGCCACTCAGTCAGGTGAAGGTTGTTTAACCCGACAGAAGTCCAACAGACACGTGAAAGCTTTATTGGTAGAACTTTTAAGTGTTAAAATGTGGGAACTTTAACATAATAATTTGACTGACGTGAACATACACATTTGTTTGCATCACTCAGCTCTACTGTAAATGCGGCGGCGTTGGCGTCGGTACTGTACTCAGTGCGTAGGTCAACTATGTTTGGATCGGAACAAAGGCTGATGTCCTGTCTCCCTGTTTGTGCCCCAGCTGGTCGCCGCCTCCGTCGGGCCTGCTCAACAATAGGACACACACACACACACAGAACTACACTTGATACAATCGCGTGTGTTCAGAGCCGGCCCCCGATGCTGGCTCACAGTCATGCAGGCCAACAATCTGTGCCTGCCGCCATCGGGCTGAATGTGGTGGGTGGGGTGGACACAGAGATAGAGGGGTTGTTTTCAGAAACCAGCCCTGTGTGTGTCTGTGTGCTGTACATTTGGTGTGGTTTGAGAAGATTTTCAATGTGTGGTCACCTCCCTTTCCTACGCCTCTATTAACCCCACGAGTGTCACAAAGTTATCATTGTACATGGATGTGGGTGTATAAACGCTCACGCTGATGAATCCTGACCGGCGGCCGCTCTCCGGGTCACTGCCTTCACTGTCCTCAGGGCCAGCGGTTTGTCTCTGTCAGATTCAGATTTTTACACTGTGTGTGTAGCTGCTAGTGTTTTTTTTTTTTTTTTTTTTTCCATTAGAAGAAACTAACTGGTTTCAAGGTTCATTTGGGGTCAAAAAAGCCCCATCGTTCTTAAAACTAGGACTGTTTCAGAATTATGTTGACACAAGTGGCTACAAATGACTCCTGCACGTTTTACATAGTTTCAGTATTCAGTGGAAAAGTTAATGTTACTAATGAGAGGAAGGGGAACTTCTGCTTGGTTTTCCACTTAAAGTCATGGGTTTGACTTCACCACTGTCATAATCCCTACCGTAATGCAGCCTCTGGACTTGAGGGGAACTGTAGTTTCTGGGTCAGGCAGTTGTTGGTGTGAGTACTTTTGAATGGAGAAGCTGAGGACTACTACATTTATAGGAAAGGTGCAACAGGTCAGGACTGCAAAGTAGGCTGAGGCTTTACCAGTATTTATGCTTTATACCCACGCCTACAGAGTGGAGGCAGGGGTAGAGCGGTCGCCGTTGTCTGTCTGTGCTCTAATTCGAAAATGAGTGAAGCGATGTTTCCCGAACTCTGCATACATGATGACCTCAGGGAAAAGCATATGTAGACATGTTTTTGGAGACAAATAATCAAAGGTGAAGATCACACAGACATAAAATTCTAAATCGGTTGCATCATACCAACTTTAAAGCACTTTAAAACTCAAATAGGCCAAAATGCTGTTTATTGAATTTCCTTGAAAGCAAACATCCAGTAAGATAAGAAATGAAAAAGGCATCACTGTCGAGTGTACTTCTCGTTGTCAGAGCTTGATGACTGATTAATACAAACTACTGCTATCGACAAAACTTCAGTCTGTGTCTCAAAGGTTAAGTTTGATGAAAAAATAATAAAGATCAGGGAAGTCAAAGCTAAGTGTTGATTTTTGTGCCTATAGATGTGTAGTGCCACATTGTAACTTTCTGTGAGGTTTATTTAATCAGAATCGGAAGGCTATTCTTTGTATGTTTTACACATACAAAGAATTTTTCTTGACATTAAGGTGCACTCGTATTGAGAAGACAACACTAATAATGATGATGATGATGATAATATTAATAATAAATAATAATAATTAATAATAATAATAAATAATGATGATGATGAGCACAATAGTGAGAATAACCAGTACTGTACATCATATACACATTATATACATTAAGTGTGAGTTGTGAGAGGTAGTGCTGTTGATGATTGTGGACTGTTTAGTCTGGGG